>SJYC01044204.1:0-11614 GCA_006408675.1 Madoqua kirkii | reverse complement strand
CAATTGTCCAGTAGCTTGAGCATTCTCTGGCATTGCCTTTCTTTGGGATTGGAATGAAAACTGATCTTTTCTAGTCCTGTGGCCACTGATGAGTTTTCCAACTTTGCTGGCATATTGAGTGCAGCACTTTCATAGCATCATCTTTCAGGATCTGAAACAGCTCAACTGGAATTCCATCACCTCCACTAGCTTTGTTTGTAGTGATGCTTTCTAAGGCCCACTTGACTTCACGTTCCAGGATGTCTGGCTCTAGGCGAGTGATCACATCATCGTGATTATCTTGGTCATGAAACTCTTTTTTGTACAGTTCTTCTGTGTATTCTTGCCACCTCTTCTTAATATCTTCTGCTTCTGTTAGGTCTATACCATTTCTGTCCTTTATTGAGCCCATCTTTGCATGAAATGTTCCTTTGGTATCTCTAACTTTATTGAAGAGATCTCTAGTCTTTCCCATTCTGTTGTTTTCCTCTATTCTTTGCACTGATCTGAGGAAGGCTTTCTTATCTCTCCTTGCTATTCTTTGGAACTCTGCATTCAGATGCTTATATCTTTCCTTTTCTCCTTTGCTCTTTGCCTCTCTTCTTTTCACAGCTATTTGTAAGGCCTCCCCAGATAGCCATTTTGCCTTTTTGCATTTCTTTTCCATGGGAATGGTCTTGATCCTTGTCTCCTGTACAATGTCACGAACCTCTGTCCACAGTTCATCAGGCACAATATAATGGTCTTCTAAATTAAATATGCCCCTTCTGGTCCATTTTAGTTCACTGATTCCTAAGTTGTCAATGTTCAGTCTTCTCATCTCCTGCTTGACAACATTCAATTTACCCTGATTCATGAAGCTAATATTCCAGGTTCCTATGCAATATTGTTCTTTGCAGCATTGGACACATCCACATCCACAGACACCAGACACATCCACATCCACAGACACCAGACACATCCACAACTGTCATTTCTGCTTTGCCCCAGCCACTTCATTCTTTCCAGATCTCTTAGTAATTACCCGCTGCTCTTCTCCTGGAACATACCGGACACCTACCAACCTATGGGGCTCATCTTCTGGTATCATATCTTTTTCCTTTTAATACTGTTCTTGGGGTTCTCCAGGCAAGAATACTGGAGTGGTTTGCCATTTCCTCCTCCAGTGGACTACATTTTGTCAGAACTCTTCATTATGACCTGTCCGTCTTGAGTGGCCTTGCATGGCATGGCTCATAGCTTCATTGAATCATGCAAGCCCTTTCACTATGACAAGGCTGTGATCCATGAAGGGGAAATAAATAATATATCTTGCTTATATATGTATTATTTCTTTTCAAATGTATGTAATTATAGTGGGATAAGTAAAAAGCAAAGTAACTTTTAGAAACATTGCTAATTTTATTCTAGTTTTTCTCTTCTGGAGATTTTTTTAACTACAAAGTAGCATTACTTTATTAATGATAATAAAAGGAAAATATTAAGATATTGAACCAAAATTACCAAAAACTAGAATAAAATTAGCAATGTTTCTAAAAGTTACTTTGCTTTTTACTTATCCCACTATAATTACATACATTTGAAAAGAAATAATACATATATAAGCAAGATATATTATTTATTTCCCCTTCATGGATCACAGCCTTGTCATAGTGAAAGGGCTTGCATGATTCAATGAAGCTATGAGCCATGCCATGCAAGGCCACTCAAGACGGACAGGTCATAATGAAGAGTTCTGACAAAATGTAGTCCACTGGAGGAGGAAATGGCAAACCACTCCAGTATTCTTGCCTGGAGAACCCCAAGAACAGTATTAAAAGGAAAAAGATATGATACCAGAAGATGAGCCCCATAGGTTGGTAGGTGTCCGGTATGTTCCAGGAGAAGAGCAGCGGGTAATTACTAAGAGATCTGGAAAGAATGAAGTGGCTGGGGCAAAGCAGAAATGACAGTTGTGGATGTGTCTGGTGTCTGTGGATGTGGATGTGTCTGGTGTCTGTGGATGTGGATGTGTCCAATGCTGCAAAGAACAATATTGCATAGGAACCTGGAATATTAGCTTCATGAATCAGGGTAAATTGAATGTTGTCAAGCAGGAGATGAGAAGACTGAACATTGACAACTTAGGAATCAGTGAACTAAAATGGACCAGAAGGGGCATATTTAATTTAGAAGACCATTATATTGTGCCTGATGAACTGTGGACAGAGGTTCGTGACATTGTACAGGAGACAAGGATCAAGACCATTCCCATGGAAAAGAAATGCAAAAAGGCAAAATGGCTATCTGGGGAGGCCTTACAAATAGCTGTGAAAAGAAGAGAGGCAAAGAGCAAAGGAGAAAAGGAAAGATATAAGCATCTGAATGCAGAGTTCCAAAGAATAGCAAGGAGAGATAAGAAAGCCTTCCTCAGATCAGTGCAAAGAATAGAGGAAAACAACAGAATGGGAAAGACTAGAGATCTCTTCAATAAAGTTAGAGATACCAAAGGAATATTTCATGCAAAGATGGGCTCAATAAAGGACAGAAATGGTATAGACCTAACAGAAGCAGAAGATATTAAGAAGAGGTGGCAAGAATACACAGAAGAACTGTACAAAAAAGAGTTTCATGACCAAGATAATCACGATGATGTGATCACTCGCCTAGAGCCAGACATCCTGGAACGTGAAGTCAAGTGGGCCTTAGAAAGCATCACTACAAACAAAGCTAGTGGAGGTGATGGAATTCCAGTTGAGCTGTTTCAGATCCTGAAAGATGATGCTATGAAAGTGCTGCACTCAATATGCCAGCAAAGTTGGAAAACTCATCAGTGGCCACAGGACTAGAAAAGATCAGTTTTCATTCCAATCCCAAAGAAAGGCAATGCCAGAGAATGCTCAAGCTACTGGACAATTGCACATGCTAGTGTGCCATTACTATCTCACACGCTAATAAAGTAATGCTCAAAATTCTCCAAGCCAGGCTTCAGCAATAATTGAACCGGGAACTTCCAGATGTTCAAGCTGGTTTTTGAAAAGGCAGAAAAACCAGAGATCATATTGCCAACATCCACTGGATTATGGAAAAAATAAGAAAGTTCCAGAAAAACATCTATTTCTGCTTTATTGACTGTGCCAAAGCCTTTGTGTGGATCACAGTCAACTGTGGAAAATTCTGAAAGAGATGGGAATACCAGACCACCTAACTTGCCTCTTGAGAAACCTATATGGAGGTCAGGAAGCAACAGTTAGAACCGGACATAGAACAACAGACTGGTTCCAAATAGGAAAAGGAGTACGTCAAGGCTGTATATGTCACCCTGCTTATTTAACTTATATGCAGAGTACATCATGAGAAACGCTGGACTGGAAGAAACACAAGCTGAAATCAAGATTGCCGGGAGAAATATCAATAACCTCAGGTATGTAGATGACACCACCCTTATGGCAGAGAGTGAAGAGGAGCTAAAAAGCCTCTTGATGCAAGTGAAAGAGAAGAGTGAAAAAGTTGGCTTAAAGCTCAACGTTCAGAAAACGAAGATCATGGCATCTGGTCCTGTCACTGCATGGGATATAGATGGGGAAACAGTGGAAACAGTGTCAGACTTTATTTTGGGGGGCTCCCCCTCCAAATTTTGGGGGGCTTCTAATTTCACTGCAGATGGTGACTGCAGCCATGAAATTAGAAGATGCTTACGCCTTGGAAGAAAAGTTATGACCAACCTAGATAGCACATTCAAAAGCAGAGACATTACTTTGCCAACAGAGGTCCATCTAGTCAAGGCTACGGTTTTTCCAGTTGTCAGGTATGGATGTGAGAGTTGGACTGTGAAGAAAGCTGAGTGCCGAAGAATTGATGCTTTTGAACTGCAGTGTTGGAGAAGACTCTTGAGAGTCCTTGGACTGCAAGGAGACCCATCCACTCCATTCTAAAGGTGATCAGTCCTGGGTGTTCATTGGAAGGACTGATGCTAACGCTGAAACTCCAGTACTTTGGCCACCTCATGTGAAGAGCTGACTCATTACAAAAGACTCTGATGCTGGGAGGAATTGGGGGCAGGAGGAGAAGGGGAAGACAGAGGATGAGATGGCTGGATGGCATCACTGATTCGATGGACATGAGTTTGGGTGAACTCCAGAAGTTGGTGATGGACAGGGAGGCCTGGCGTGCTGCAATTCATGGGTTCCTAAGAGTCAGACACGACTGAGCGACTGAACTGAACTGATATCTACTCCTGTGGGTAAGAATCCCCTAGAAGTAATGGAGTCGCCCTCATAGTCAACAAAAGAATCTGAAATGCAGTACTTGAATGAAACTTCAATAAAGACAAAATAATCTTGGTTCATTTTCCAGGCAAACCATTCAACATCTCAAATCTATGTCCCAACCACTGATATTGAAGAAGCTGAAGTAGGCCAGTCTTATGGAGAACAGCAATACTTTTTAGAACTAACATCAAAAAAAAAGGATGTCCTTTTTATCATAGGGGACTATAATGCAAAAGCAAAATCAAGAGATACCTAGAATATCAGGCAAGCTTGGCTTTGGAGTGCAAAATGAAGCAGGGGAAAGGCTAACAGAGTTTTGTCAAGAGAACACACTGGTCATAGTAAACACCCTTTTCCAACCACCCAAGAGACAGCTCTATACTTGGACATCACCAGATGGTCAATACCGAAATCAGATTGATTATGTTCTTAGCAGCTGAAGGTGGAGAAGCTCTACCTGGAGCTGACTGTGGCTCAGATCATGAGCTCCTTACTGCAAAATCACAAAATGTGTGATGATTATTCTTTTCATTTTATTTCCTTTACTAATGAAATCCCATGGAAACAAAATATTTCCAGAGCCTTGCTAAATTGAAAGGTCCAGTGAGAGAAGTGTTATGTATGAGTTTGGTCAAGGACTAGGGACAAACCTGGGCAACTCCCTTCTTCCTCTTAATCGTATATGATCCTGGATGAGGTAGGTTACCAATGACTCCATTTCTTCATCTAGAAAATAGGGATACTAATGCTTGCCTTAATTGACGTTGTGAGTGTGAAATGAAATAGATGGTGCTTGTTGATACATTCAGTGGCATATTATCATCAGTAATTTAAAAATTTCAAGTTAACTTAATTATCAACTGCTGTATATTTCAATTTCATAGGTTAAACGTAAATATACTATAAAATAAATTGCTTCCCTACCTTTTTAAGTAGAATACATGTACAGAATCAATTACTTTATGAGAATCTTTTTGCTGTATCAATATAAAAAAACTGTTTGCATTACAGTTTAAAAATACTTTATGCAGTCTTCACAGCAGCCCACTGAGTTAGCATTTCTACTCTCCCCATCTCAGAATTTTAAAAATGAGCTCAGCCATGCCATTTTGGACGTTAACCCTCATTATTCTGTACTGTTTATGCAGGTGCTGAAATTTTGAGTAGTTACACTGAAATGTGTCCTGTCTTAGGGAGATAAGTATTTTAAATAATTTTTTTTTTGTTCTGACTTAACCTTTATCTTTAAACCAGGGTTTCTTGACTTGGCGCTATCAACATATTGGGCTGGTGATTCTTACTTTTTATTTTTTGAGCACTGTAGGATGTTTAGCAGCATCCACCTGGGGCTTCCAGGTGGCTCTAGTGGTAAAGAACCTCCTTGCCAAAGCAGGAGACATGAGACATGGGTTCGATCCCTGGGGTGGAAAGATCTCCTGGAGAAGGGCATGGCAATCCCCTCCAGCGCAGAGAAGCTGGGTTGCCCCCAGCCCACAGGGTCGCGTAATGTTGGACACGATTGAAGTGACGCGGCGTGCACGCATGCAGCTTTCTGCCCACCAGGTGCCAGTAGCACCCCTGCTGAAGTCGTGGCAACCAAACCACCTCCCAGCATTGTCAGGTGTCCACTTGGAGGCAACCTGGGACCATCTGTGAGAGCAGATGTGTGAGAGCAAATGAGAAGCAGTGAGAACTCCTGCTTTAAACTTTAGCACAGCAAAATTTTAATCCTTTAATGGGTTTTGTTTTTAGTAGGAAGTAAAGATAATGATTTTTAAGGTATTTTATAATATAATCACTAAATATTTAAGTAAATAGAACTTTATAATTGTGAACCTATGAAATTATTCTGACAAAAATTTACATAAATAAAAATGTGAATATTAGTCAAAGGGAAGTTGCATATGTGTGTGTGTGTGTGTGTATATATATATATATATTTCTTTCTCTATACCTCATTATGTACAGTTTACTCAGTTAATGCTTCCCACAAAACATAGCTCATTACCCTATGCTTCTTACCAAAAAAATCGCTAAATATGTACTAAATATATTTGTGTTATTGCTTTTCATTTATTTTATTTTTGACTTTATAAATATGAATTAAATTTGAGGAGGGAAGAAGTTTGTTTATTCATTTTTGCTCTAGTACATGCCATATCATCACAAAGATTTTTTTCTGTAAGTGCAGAGGTGAAGTCGCTCAGTCGTGTCCGACTCTTTGCAACCCCGTGGACTGTAACCTACTAGGCTTCTCTGTCCATGGGATTCTCCAGGCAAGAATACTAGAGTGGATTGCCATTTCCTTCTCCAGGGGATCTTCCCAACCCAGGGATCAAAGTCGGGTCTCCCACATTGGAGGCAGACGCTTTAACCTCTGAGCCACTAGGGAAGCCAAGTAGCCTGTTATACAGAGTAAAGTAATCCAGAAAGAAAACCACCAATGCAGTATACTAATGCATATATATGGAGTTTAGAAAGATGGTAATGATAAGCCTATATGCAAGACAGCAAAAGAGACACAGATGTATAGAACAGTCTTTTGGACTCTGTGGGAGAGGGCGAGGGTGGGATGATTTGGGAGAATGGCATTGAAACTCATTGAAACATGTATATTACCATATGTGAAATGAATCGCCAGTCCAGGTTCGATGCATGAGACAGGTTGCTCAGGGCTGGTGCACTGGGATGACCCATAGGGATGGGATGGGGAGTGAGGTAGGAGGAGGGTTCAGGATGGGGAACACATGTAGACCCATGGCTGATTCTTGTCAATGTATGGCAAAAACCACTACAATATTGTAAAGTAATTAGCCTCCAATAAAAAAACAAAAAACAGTATAAAAATGAAAAAATATTTCAATATATTGTTATTGAATTTATAATCAAAATTATTCATAAATAATTTTAACCACTCCCAATTAATATGTCTAGAAGTCTTTAAAATGTTGAATAAAACAATTCACAGTGTACTTAGATTACTCTGGGAAAGATTGAGGGCAGGAGGAGAAGGGGATGACAGAGGATGAGATGGTAGGATGGCATCATTGACTCAATGGACATGAGTTTGGGTGAACTCTGGGAGTTGGTGGTGGACAGGAAGGCCTGGTGTGCTGTGTGTGGTTCATGGGGTTGCAAACAGTTGGACACGACTGAGCCACTGAACTGAACTGAACTGATCAGGGTATATCATTTCTTACTATCCTATTATCCTTCA
Organism: Madoqua kirkii; assembly: GCA_006408675.1. Taxonomy (NCBI): domain Eukaryota; kingdom Metazoa; phylum Chordata; class Mammalia; order Artiodactyla; family Bovidae; genus Madoqua; species Madoqua kirkii. The sequence goes on along the minus strand of SJYC01044204.1, from coordinate 4,168 downwards.
GTAAAATAAAGAAAAATATAAATGTTGGATTATCATTAGTATAATTAAGGCATTGAGTTTTAAGTACCATTACTTTGAAACAAAACATGTGCTTAATGTATGTAGCATGTTGTTCAGTCGCTAAGTCATGTCCTGCTCCTTGTGACCCCATGGACTGCAGCACACCAGGCTTTCCTGTCTTTCAGTGTTTCCGAGTTTACTCAAACTCATGTCCCTAGAGTCAGTGATGCCATCTAACCATCTCATCATCTATCGTCCCCTTCTCCTCCTGCTCTCAATCTTTCCCAGAATGAGGGTCTTTTTCAGTGAGTAGGATTTTTGCATCAAGTGGCCAAAGAACTGGAGCTTCAACTTCAGCATCAGTTCTTTCAGTGAATATTCAGGGTTGATTTCCTTTAGGATTGACTGGTTTGATCTCCTTGCTGTTCAAGCGACTCTCAAGAGTCTTCTCCAACACTAAAGTTTGAAAGCATCAGTTCTTCAGTGCTCAGTCTTCTTTATGGTTCATCTCTCACATCCTTTCATGACTACTAGAAAAACCATAGCTAATACACTGTCTGGGTTTGTCATAGCTTTTCTTCCCAGGAGCAAATGTCTTTTAATTTCTTGACTGCAGTTACCACCCACAGTGATTTTGGAGCTGAAGAAGAAAGATAAAATCTGTCACTATTTCTACTTTATCCCCATTGATTTGCCATTAAGTGATGGGACCGGATACCATGACCTTAGTTTTTGGAATGTTGAGTTTTAAGCCGTAGTTTTCATTTCCCTCTTTCACCTTCATCAAGAGACTCTTCAATTCCTCTTCACCTTCTGCCATTAGAGTGGTATCATCTGCATATCTGAGACTGTCGATGTTTCTCCTGGCAATCTTGATTCCAGCCTGTTTTCATCCAGCCTGGCATTTTGCATGATGTTCTCTGCACAGAAATTAAATAAGCAGGGTGACAATATACAACCTTGACATACTCTTTTCCCAGTTTTGAACCAGTCCATTGTTCCATGTACAGTTCTAACTGTTGCTTCTTGACCTGCATACAGGTTTCTCAGGAGACAGATAAGGTATTCTGGTATCCCCATCTCTTTAAGACTTTTTCGATAGTTTGTTGTGATCCACACAGTCAAAGGCTGTAGCATGATCAATGAAGCAGAAGTAGATGTTTTGCTAGAATTCTCTTGCTTTCTCTGTAATCTGATGAATGTTGGCAATTTGATCTCTGGCTCCTCTGCCTTTTCTAAATCCAGCTTGTATATCTGGAAGTTCTTGGTTTACATACTGTTGAACGCAGATTGAAGGAATTTGAGCATTACTCTGCTAACATGTGAAATGAGCACAATTGTCCGTTAGTTTGAACATTCTTTGGCATTGCCTTTCTTTGGGATTAACTATGAGTAAAGGAAGCGCTTCCCTGGTGGCTTAAACAGTAAAGAATCCACCTGCAGTGCAGGAGACCTGGGTTCGATCCCTGGTCTGGAAGATCCCCTGGAGAGGGGCATGGCAAGCCACTCCAGTATTCTTGCCTGGAGAATCCCACAGACAGAGAGGCCTGCAGAGTACAGTCCACAGGGTCGCACAGAGTCGGACACAACTGAAGCAACTTAGCACGCAGGCACAGATTACAAAAGCAGAAAGAAAATAGTGGCCAAACTTTTGTTCTACTTGTCTGAAATGTTATCAAGTAGTAAGTAATGCCAGCAGTACGTGAAAATGACCAGTAATTCAAGAATAGATCGGACACAGCAGAGTTTGTTGTATTTTTAACTACAGAAGATGGGTCAATAGAAGTACTCAATTTGCCGTTGTTTCCCCGTGGAAAGCTCAGTTTGTTAGCTTTAGGATAGGCTCAGTCAATGGATTCTTTTTTACTAAGAGAAATGATCCACACGAAGTCTCCAGAGGAGTAAAGTCATGAGAAAACACAGGCAGCCTTTCATGCTGAACGGCACAACCAGGGAAGTAAGTAAGACTCTGACCTATTTGAGGTAGCTTTTCAAAGACTGTGCGGTTGGAGCTCTTTTTAAAAAAATCAATTCACATTATCAAAAGAAAACTGGAAATGATCGTAAAAAGCTGTTTTATTAGAAAAACTTTTATAATTATAATAATACAGTATTTGAAGTGCTTGAAATTGGCCTCAAATAATATTAACATGTATTAAGGAAGACAATAATTACCTTTGTAAGTTTGTCTCTTTGTAGATATCCTTTGTTGTTTCCCAGTAGAACAGTTTGAGAGCTGGGAAAGGAACACATACTTGGGTGAGACAAGCAAAACCCCTTATTTGTTAATAGTTTGTGACCTGATTTCAAAAGAAGGTTGCAGCACCTCATGATCCTACCTGTGTAAATAAGACGCAAAAGCCATAAATAATTTCCCCCATTATATATTGCTTACAATTAAAGTCCCCATTTGGGCAAATGATATTGAAGAGCAATGTCCTTATTGACAGCATTAGGATTTTTTTTTCCATTATTATATTCTCCCCTATTTCCAAAAGAGGATTGAGATGATTTACAGTGAACAGGACAGACAGAAGCACAGTGTTTGTGGTTGATGGTGGTTGTTCATGTGATTTATTTTTAGTAAATAGTGATTTATTAGAATAAGCTTTGGAATCAAACAAGCTTGGTTATAAATTCCAGCTTTTTCTCTTGTTTGTCTTGGGTAGGTTAATTCAATTCTTTGAACTTCATTTCCTTCAACAAAACAGGTGCATTAATGACTACCTAGGATTGTTTCAGCAACTCTGAGAGATAATGAAGGATAGGAAAGCATGGTGTGCCACATGCAGCCCATGGGGTCGCAAAAAGTCGGACACAACTTAGCAACTGAACAACAACGAGGATTGTTGCAAATATTAAATGAACTAAAACAGGTAAAATATATAGTATAATGCCTGGATCAAAATGGGGCTCACTAATGAACATGTCTTTTCCTCAATTTTTCCCTTCCCTAAGAATAGAAGTTTCAAGGAAGCTTGCCCAGAAGGACTTTTTTCTTCCTCTTTTATCAAAGCACTTTTTAAATTGGTGTATACAGTGTTGTGTTACTTTCAGGTACACAGCAAAGCGATTCAGATATGTGTGTGTGTGTGTGTGTGTGTGTGTGTGTGTGTGTGTGTATTCCTTCTCAGATACTTTATTTTTATTTAATAATTAATTAAATTACTTAATACTTTAATTATTTTTATTATGTTTTAAGAATCCAAAATCATAATAATGAAAGAATATCCAAGTGACATATGGAAGAAATTGTCCATTGGCAGCATTCGGTTACTCATCAGACTTTTTTTTTTTAGCATCTACTCTGTATAATACAGCTGGTTATGAACCATTGAGGATAGCATGTGGAGCTGTTGAAATGCCCCAGTCCTGACAGGAAGGACCTTCATGCTCCTTGGAAAAAGGAATGAAAAGAAACCTCAATTTTCTTCTTGCTTCCTGTCTTGAAAACTCTTAGAAGATGTGTCATTAAGCCTGGGAGCTATATTCCTCCTGGCTCAGACTGCAGTGATATGACCTGTTCAATTTGGCAGATTAACCAGGATTTGTATGACCTCATCCATGATGGTTGGAAATGTATAGAGGAGACAGATTTATTGAATGCATAAAATCTAGTAGTTCCTAAGTAATAATGAAAAGTTCAATATTAAGGTTTCATTGATAAGATGGTCACTTAATATGAGAAGAATCAATGCACTGGTATAGAACTCAATAACTAAAAAACAAATCAAGACTTAAGGAATTGATACCTCTCTGTAATTTCTCTTATTATACCATGAGTTGGAGAGAAAGGGTACATTACCTCCCATCTGAAGCTAAAGCCTCTCAAAAAATGCTATATAAATACTGTATAAAAGTATAATTAAAATTTGTTCCATACTTAAATAAAAACAATAATACTTTATATTGACAAATTCTAACTGTGGAAAAGAATTAACTACAAATAGTTAAAGGTTAAAATATTCTCTAACAGGTTTCCTTTGTAATTTCTTTAATGGCTTAGAAAATGACAGATTATCATTTTTAAATTGTGCTTAAATATCTTTACCTACTTTTGTTTCAATTATTGAAATATTCCTTCTCAATGTAAAAATTAGGTCTGTAGAAACACTAATACTTAAAATATAAAAATATTATATTAAAATATACTCTTTGCTTCTTTTCA
>SJYC01044203.1:0-11421 GCA_006408675.1 Madoqua kirkii | reverse complement strand
TTTTTTTAAATTGGAGTACAGTTACTTTACAATGTTGTGTTAGTTTCTGCTACATAATGAAGTGAATCCCTTCCTCTTGGACCTCCTTTGACACATCCCCCCATCCCACCATCAAGGTCACCTCAGAGCACTGAACTGAGCTTTCTGCAGGTTCCCACTAGTTATCTATTCTGCACATAGTTGTGCATATATGTGAAATTCTTACCAATAAGGTTTTCTTAGGTTTCACATATACAGTTTAATCCTATGACTATATATAATTTGAATCAAAGGTGAGGAGTTATTAATTTATTTACTAATGCATTTATGTATCACTCAAGAATAGTTATTGAGGAACTATCACAGGTCTGGCATTTTGCTAAGACTTTACATGAAAAGATTAATGAAACTTGGGCCTTGGCCCTGAGACACTCAGAGTCTGTTGAGGGAGAGACAAGAAGCTTGACTTGTGAAATAACAATAAAAGATACATTTTCTTTAGGAACAGAGAGAAAGGACCAGATATGATCAGAGAGGAAGTGGAGTAATTGTTTCTATAAAGGGGCAATATTTGCGCAGGATCTTGGTGGAGGGGGAGAGGGGGCAAGTAAGAGTTCCCCTAAAGAAGAGAGGGGCTTTCCAAAGGCTGGTCAAGAGGGCGCACAGTGTGGCTGGCCAAGCAGCAGCATGGTCCAAGAGAAATGGTGAGCGCCAAAGGTGGAGGGCAGTGGATGGTCACAGAGTCCGAATTCTCTAGGTCCCGGAGAACTGGAGATTTTAATGCACAATACATCTGTATTCTAGATAAATCCTCCTGGTGGTATTATGGGAAACAAATTAGAAGAAAAAGATTGAAGACAGAGAAAGATATTAGGAAGCTACTAAGTCAGAGAAGAAATAGGAATGCGTGCATGCTAAGCCACTTCAGTCGTGTCCAACTCTTTGTGACTCCATGGACTGTAGCCAGCCAGGCTCCTCTGTCCATGGGATTCTTCAGGCAAGAATCCTGGAGTGGGTGGCCATTTCCTCCTCCAGGGGATCTTCCCAATCAAACCAGTGTCTCTTATGTCTCTCTTGCATTGGCAGACAGACTCTTTACCACTAGTGCCACTTGGGAAGCCAAGAGTAAAATAAGGCTATTCAGCTCATTCATTTATTTAACAAATATCTGATTTCCCTCTGTATATCAGGTACTGTTCTAGGCACTAGAGATTCAGCATTGAAAAAAACGCACAAAATTCCTATGCAGGAAAAGTTTCAGGCATCCTTTCCCAACTGAGTTGCTCATCCAGGACAAGAGTGATTTCTAAGTAAACCTTTGTTTTGTGCTGTGGGTTTAATAAATTGAGAAAGTGTGTGCATGTTTGGTGTATGTGTTATATGTGTATGTAGATAGATAATATATGCATGCATACATACACATCTATATATGTATATATACATGTATGCATAAGTATGTATATTTTTAAAATCTTGTACAGCATAAAGATACTTTTAGAAAATATTGCATTAAATATTGTTTTAAAAGGTATTAAATGCCGGTTATATAATATCTGTACTCAAAATTCAGGGCTTCCCTGGTGGCTCAGATGGTAAAGAATCTGCCTGCAATGCAGGAGACTTGGGTTTGATTCCTGGGTTGGGAAGATCCCCTGGAAAAGGGAATGGCTACCTACTCCAATATTCTTACCTGGAGAATTCCATGAACAGAGAAGCCTGGCAGGCTCCATGGGGTCGCAAAGAGTCGGACATGGCTGAGTGACTAACATCATCACTTTTCATTTAAAAGGTACTAAAGAATATATAGTGAAAATGAAATTTAAACCACTCTTCCACTTTGACTATAATTTAACTATTCAACCTCTGATGTACAGTTAGTCTTTTTTCACCCTTTAGCTCTTTCCAGCAGTCTTCCAGTGAATATTCTTGTCCATCTCTTCTTGTTAACTTCCCCCACTCACCCCAGCCTGGATCCTAAAGCATCATCCAATTCTTTCGTTCCCTTGTTTTATTGTCAGTCCTTACTCCAACCCTGCAGTAGCATGTTAGCTCCAAAAGACAGAGGTGTTTCTTTAATTTTTTTCTCTCTTGTACTCTTGTTTCTGTTCAGTTGCTAAGTTCTGTCTGACTCTTTATGACCCCATAAACTGTAGCACATCAGGCTCCTCTGTCCTCCTCCACTATATCCCAGAGTTTGCTCAAATTCATGTCTGTTGAGACGGTGATTCTATCTAAACATTTCGTCCTCTGGTGGCCCCTTCTTTTGCCATCAGTCTTTCCCAGCGTCAGGGTCTTTGCCAGTGAGTTGGCTCTTCACATCACAGGGTCAGAGTATTGAGCTTCAGCTTCAGCATCAGTCCTTCCAATGAATATTCAGGATTGATTTCCTTTAAGGTTGACTGGTTTGATCTCCTTGCTGTTTTCCTAGCTCAGTTTAGTATTTGTTGCAGAAATGAATTTTGTACATATATGACTGTCTCTAGGAAGATATGGTAGAAGTAGAATTACTAGTTCAAGAGGACCATGCATTTATAATTTGACAAATATTACCAAAGTGACCTTTATAGAGCAAGAAATCTTAACCTCAGTGCTATAGTCATTTTCAACCTGATGATTCTTTACTCTGGATGACTGTGTGCTGTACACTGTTTATCATCATCACTGTCCTCTAATTACTCAGCTCAGTTCAGTCACTCAGTCGTGTCCGACTCTTTGCAACCTCATGAATCGCAGCATGCTAGGCCTCCCTGTCCATCACCAACTGCCAGAGTTCACTCAGATTCACGTCCATCGAGTCGCTGATGCCATCCAGCCATCTCATCCTCTGCCATCCCCTTCTCCTCCTGCCCCCAATCCCTCCCAACATCAAGGTCTTTTCCAATGAGTCAACTCTTTGCATGAGATGGCCAGAGTTTTGTAGTTTCAGCTTCAACATCAGACCTTCCAATGAACACCCAGGACTGATCTCCTTTAGAATGGACTGGTTGGATCTCCTTGCAGTCCAAGGGACTCTAAAGAGTCTTCTCCAACACCACAGTTCAAAAGCATCAATTCTTCAGCGCTCAGCTTTCTTCACAGTCCAACTTTCACATCCATACATGACCACTGAAAAAACCATAGCCTTGACTAGATGGACCTTTGTTGCCAAAGTAATGTCTCTGCTTTTGAATATGCTATCTAGGTTGGTCATAACTTTCCTTCCAAGGAGTTAGCATCTTTTAATTTCATGGTGGCAGTGACCATCTGCAGTGATTTTGGAGCCCAAAAAGATAAAGTCTGACACTGTTTCTACTGTTTCCCCATCTATTTCCCGTGAAGTAATAGGACCAGATGCCTTTATTTTAGTTTTCTGAATGCAAGTGCTTAGGATAATTATATGAAAGTTTTATGACCACTTCTTTATCTTATGACTCATAGTGTCCCAAGAGTTTATCTCTTCTCTGTACTCTAGTAATCCCTCCAAACTATTCTCATTTATTTATTCAGCATTGACGTTTTGTACCCTTACTGTACCTTTGCTCTAACTCTGTAATCTTTAAATCATTGTAATACAGTTTTCCTCCTAATTGGGCAAATATTTTATATTCTCATTCATTCATTCATTCATTCATTTAATGTTTTGATACATTAAACACAATTATCTTTCCCTAAACTGGCTTTCCTTTCCAACCAGTCCATTTTTATTTATGCCATTGGTAGGAGCTTCGCAGTTGTCTACCTTGCTTGTACTCCCTGTCCTGTAGATCCTGCATGCCTTGACCAGACTTAGACAGAGTACCACCTTTTTCAGGCTTCCCTGGTGTCTCAGTGGTAAAGAATCCTCCTGCCAACGCAGGAGATGTGGGTTTGATTCCCTGGGATGGGAAGATCCCCTGGAGAAGGAAATGGCTACCTGCTCCATCATGCCTGGGAAATCCCATGGACGTAGGAGCCCAACTGGTATGGTCCACGAGGTCACAAAAAGATTGGACCCAACATAGTGACTAAAAACAACAAAAACAATAAGACACCTTTTCTAGTTCCCTCCCTCTAACTGTAAATTCCTTTGGCTGCCACCTCAAATCCAAAGTATTTCTATTAACACTAGTCATTACCCCACCAATCCAGTCTTCTAACTACTTTTCCTTTCTTTGTGCCACGATCGTTCCTGCACCTGTGGGGTTTTGTTCATAATATTCTCTGCCCTAGAATTTTCTCTTTTCTTTTACCTATCAACCAGCACCGTCTTTCAAGACCCATGTCATTCCCACCGCTCTCCGTTCTCCGTTTCTCTACAGTTCAGCTCATCTGATCTCTTTATCTCTTAATTCATTCTTCTTGGCCAGTTTCCCTTAATGTTTCTTAGAGGATTTGAGTTCTGGCTGCACATCAGAATCACCTCAGGAAGGTTCTGTTACTTATGGTGATACCTAATCCATCCCCAGGACCTCTCTTGTAGAGTCTAGTTCTGGGTGGAGCTTAGTAATTATAGTTTTGACACAGTGGTTTGAACATCCTCATGGATATATTAAGCATTTCATTTTTCTTTCCTAACCAAGGATTTATAAGTACCTTGGTGCTGAGAATGATAACTTCTTATGGTCAATAATTGATCATTTGACTGATAGTTTGAATATTCTTTTTCATTTTTAGTTTCTTATTTATTTTCTTTCTCATTTCATATTTATTTTCTGCAGGCCTTTTATTTATTTTTTTTTTTTTTTTGCACCCTACCTCTCCCAATTTCTGGCTCCATGACTTTGTTTAAATTACCTATTCTCTGTTAACCTCATATATCTCCATAGGTGTAATGAGAATGATAACATCTATATTTCTAAATGTGATGAGAGGTAGAACTAAGATGTATAAATCATCTCTCACAGCTAAACAGTTGATAAATAGTGAATACTTCTATTAATAGTATATATCCTTTCTGCTCTTCTGGAGATGCTGGGATCCCCTTTTCCTTCTTGCTTTAGGAGTCATTAGTTTCTGACATGGTAGATTTCTTGGAATTAAGAAGACTGAAGATCTAGGCCCTATCATATCATTGCAGTTTTTAGATCTTTTAAATATGATTATATTTTCTTATTTTAAGAAGCAAATGAGTCCCATTTCTGACCATCCATTCATTGACTATTCCCTTGCTATAAGAGAATATGCAACATTATAGATTTTTCTTGCCAGCAGCAATTCTAAGCCATGAATATTGTAAAGTTATGCATCCTAGTCTCTTCTCCTGACACTGTCAAGTGGCTGTTTCTTCCTTCTAACTGCATTTCAAAAGAAGATTTTGATTTGTTAATTTAGCTCACTTTTATTTTACAGTTTATAGGTATTCCATTTAATTTTTAAATTAAGAGAATAATAATTTATTGTATTAAATTTAGACCCATAGTATTTATTATATTCTTGTGAGAACTGCAAGAAAATATAAAGCACTTTATTTCCCACAGGGGAAAAAAAGTTGCTACTTAAATTACATTTGCTAATCAAGTTCTATCTTAATTGAGTTGTTGTCATATTTTTCTTTGCTTCCTGATGAAAAACTGGAAATCTTATTTTTAGATATAAAATGTAGACATATGGCAAAGTGATATTAGTGACTTTTCTCTGATAATTTAGATGAAAATAATAACAAAGGAATTAACCAAAGTAGCACACTGTCAACCATAAGATAAGAGAAAATGTTCAGAGCAATTAAATGAAAGGTATCATTTTTTCAACCATGGATATTTACACTGGTTTTTCAGGTTCAAAGTTGTAGAAGTAATATATGGAGGCCATCTGCTTCTACACTACAGCTAGAAACTGTACAGGTGACTTTGGAATGCCTGTTACTCAGTGCTGGGCTAGTCACATAAATAGTAAAACCTAAAGAAACAGCGCAACTAAATAGTGCACATTTTCAGTTCCCAAAATATTTGTAGCTGAAATTGACACAGATGTCAGCAACACTGAGAGCTCAGAATTAAAATGAAAGTGCTTGAAAAATTTTGTGAATGACCCTTCTTACAGTAGATTTATGGGGTTAGACAAACGTGTTTGATTCTCATCTCCTCTGTTACATGAATATATTGGTGCTCATGTCATCAAGTTGCTGGAAGGACTGAATTAGCATGCGGCCAGCCACGTAGTCAGCTCACTGTAGTACTGGAACGTGCAGTTTTGAGAATTCGCTGTGGCGAGAGGAGTAGCCCTGCTGCAGTCATTCTCAAGAGGTTGTATTATTTTACTTGTGTGTTACTGTGGGCTTCAAATGAGATTCAAGAGAAAAAAAGAATTCCTTGGTTAGATCAGTCTTGTATATCGCCGACTTCAAAGTTAGCCACATCCAGTTTTATACTCCAGATCTATCACCTGATAGGGAGAAGGCAATGGCACCCGACTCCAGTACTCTTGCCTGGAAAATCCCATGGATGGAGGAGCCTGGTGGGCTGCAGTCCATGGAGTCGCTGAGAGTTGGACATGACTCAGTGACTTCACTTTCATGCACTGGAGAAGGAAATGGCAACCCATTCCAGTGTTCTTGCCTGTAGAATCCCAGGGACGACGGAGCCTGGTGAGCTGCCATCCATGGGATCGCACAGATTCGGACACAACTGAAGTAGCTGGGCAGCAGCATCACCTGATAACTGGCTGATTGGGGCCAAATTACTTAAATTTCTCTGAACTCAGTTTCCTTGTTAATAAAATAAAAATAAATAGTAGCCTAATAGAGTGGTCCTGAGGATTTAATGAGACTATCCACATAAAGGGCTTTCCAGTGCCTTGTACAAACTATTAGATTCAATGAGTAGTTGCTCTTACTACTCATATTCTTGCTACTAAACACAGTGTCTGCATGTCTGTAAACAATATGAAAAAGTCAAACACCTATTGCCCAGAGTGGATTGACTTTGAAACTAATGAATGTTAAGCCTAAAGGCTCCTATTTTGCACAGGCCTTCCAAAGATTCGTGCTCACTGCTATCTTCTCAATTTTCTATTCTTTTTCTTAAAGAATGCCTCCTAAATGCCAAGGCTCCAGTGAAACCTGGATCTAGGTTTTGCTGCCCTGAAGCTTTTGTTGTGTTCTTGCTTTATAACTGAAACATTTGAAGGAAACTCTTTCTAAGGAAGTCCAAAAGTTGACCCCATCTAATGAACACCTGGATTGATATTAAGTTCCTACTTTAAACCCAAATACCATACATTTTGTGTTGTACATTCAACTTCACAATGATGCTGCAAGTAAAAATGGCATGTTAAGCAGTGGAAATTAGAGGTAACTTGAGTTGGCAGTGAAACTCAAAAGAAATTTCATCAGTGGTATGAAATAGTCTTTTTTTTTTTTAATCTGCGCCATGTGTGTTTTTAGACGCACGTGCCCTTTTAAAGTTTTTGTTTGATTTTTTGGCTGTTCTGGGTCTTTGTTGCTTTGTGTGGGCTTTCTCTAGTTGCAGTGAGTGGGGGTACTCTTCGCTGCAGTGTTGGGGCTTCTCATTGCAGGAGCTTTTCTTGTTGCAGAGCACAAGCTGTAGACTCAGTAGTTGAGGGTCTTGTAGCTGCAGCTCACAGAATCTAGAATGAGAGCTCAGTAGTTCTGGTACACAGGCTTAGTCGCTCCACGGCATATGGAATCTTCCTGGACCAGGAATCAAACCCATGTCCCCTGCCCTGGAAGACGGATTCCTATCCACTGCCCCAATAGGGAAGTCCCTGTCTAATTTTCTTTACTTGATGTTTCCTAAGCTGTTTACCTTAAAGAAGGGAAAATAGTTTTAACAGATCCACGAGGAAGTTAACTGATTAAACTTATTCAAAACCAATATCAATCTCTCTTCAACTTAGAGTGTATCAAAAGCATACTGAGGCACAGATCTTCCAACAAATTATAAATTAAATGTCTGTTATTTACACATGCAATAATTGAAACTAAGAAAATTATATATTTAAAATCAATGAAACGAACTCTGGTATTACAAAAATAAGCTGCAGTCAACAGAAAGTATATTCTTCTTTTAGATAGTTAGCTTCAAAACTGGAGAAAATATTGCTTGAAGTTTTTCTGGTGATATCAGTTTGAATAAAGTCTTAATAAAATTACTGTAAATGCCTTATAATGCATATTGTTAATCTTGGTCTTTAAAAGAATTTATTGATAGATTTTCTTAACATGTTCAGTAGATATAACATATGAAATATACAATGTAAAGCAGTTCAGAAAAATACACTTGATTTGTAAGTCAGGTTTTTGAAAAATGTGTACCCCCAACTTTAGAAAGAACATAACTACTTCAGGGTAAAATATATTTAAAATGTTTGACCTAAAAATATAAGATTTTAATCTTAATGAATAGGTGACGCTAATTTTCAGGAAGCCAGATCTTATAGAAATTAAAGCACTTTTTAGTAACAGAAAAGATTATTATTATCCATCAAATATGTTATCCTAACATGTGATACAAAACATTGTTCCCATTTTAAAAAGAAAGAACTGTAAAAATAACCAGGATTAGATAATTTCCCCAAGGTTATTGTTGCAACCAGAACAAGCAGTCTTTGGATTCTTGCTTCCAGTCTGTTTCTTAATCTTGTTAGTTCACATCATCTCTCAGCATTTTTAGAAAATGCCCTTTTTTATTATGTTTTCAGCAGATTGCGAATCTAATACACCAGCTTTCCTCTTTTCTATGCTTTCCTTCCTTGAGAACAGTTTCAGGAAAGAACTCAGTTATAGTTTTCCATCTCTTCCAAATTGTTAAAAATATAAAAGATCATAGATGTAGTAAATCAGTTTAGAAGCTCGATGACTTGATTGGGACGCTCAATTTTACTATAATAGCCTAATCTGAGATGTTATCTGAAATGCTTACTCCTTCACAATTCTTTTCTACACTACAAAAATTGTTCATAACAAGAACAATCTTGGAGAAAAAAAAAAGACGAAATGTTTCAGACAGCTTAATGGGGCTGCCACTGTACTAGATAACCATTGTTTAGAGGAGTCTTGGATTAGCTGAAGGCTAGTATAGACTGAACATATTGAACAGTGTCTTAAGTTGCACTTTAAAAGTCAGGATAGACAGTCCTCATAAGAAATGAATGCTCCTTTGACCATTATAGGTGTTCTGTGGCTAGAGATGAAGTGCCATACAAACAGAACAGAGCTTGCAATTTGTGAAATTGGATTCCAAGGTGAAAAAGAAGGTTAAATTTTTTTTTTGAAAAAATTCTTCTTTCCTAAGAACAGAAATTTCAAAATTACTGAATGCAATATTCATAGAGACAGTTTTATTCTATACCTGATACTGATAAGTAGGAGTTAGAGAAATATCATATTGTTCAATATTTTGCCAACTAATTACAAAAGTCTCCCTAACCGAGTTTAACTAAATTGCTCCCCTACGAAAATCTGAACCTTTTAAAGTATCTTAACTCCTTGACATGGTCCATTTGAAGAAGCAATTTATTAGTCTAATGGTTAATACCTGTTAGATGAAGCTGAGAAATGAAAAGATTTTAATTGAAAGTGAAATGCAGTAAATTCAGGGTTGGTTTTTTTTTTTTTCTGGTTTCATGAGAGATTGATATACACATATACACAGGCACAATATCCTTTTCCCTGGACAATTTTCATACATTTTCCCTATAAGCTAAAAGCCATAAGTAACCCCACAGATAATTTTTTTGCAAGTGAAATTGCTTTTCATTTGGCAAAAACTAAACCTGTGATTCATAGCAGCTTAGAGCACTCAAGGCCAGAGAGTACATCTTGCTTGCTTTGACTGACATTTTTGCAGGCTAAATCAGACCTGCGTGATTCAGCTGCATCGAGATGCATTATGCTAGGAGGGGAGAGATTTGGGGGTGGTGTAAATCAGCATAAAGGAATATTGTCTTGGAAATTGTAACTAGATAAAAATCAACCACGGCCAATAGACAGTTTCAACTGGTATTTGATTGGGGACACAGCATTTTCCTGCCATCCCCTTTATTCAAAGAGCTAGCAAAGAACATTTGGGAAGATTTAGTGAAGAAAACTATTGCTGGGACTCTCCTTGGCTGAGAAGTGACATCAAAATAAGGGAGCAAGAGTAGGGTCAATGAAGTTTTCAGCTCAGGCAACGAAGGGAAATCAAGTGTGTATTTTCTACAAAAGGAAAGATGGAGAAAAAGCCATCACCAGAACATTAACCCTACATGCCCACCATTAGCAAGTCATTTCTTTTAGATTTCTTCATCAGGTTTGTTCACTTCCCTTGAAAACTCATATTCCCAGAAGATGTTAATTTCTTCCTGCATCAGGTAAGGCTTGTACAAGGAGAACACAAGAAAATTGCTTTGGAAGGATTAGGTTTCAGAAGAGTGGGGTGTTTTGGGAAGATTACTAGATGACAATCTCACCAGCATCTCCTTTTTTTCTTAATATTTGCTTTATTTTCTCACATTCTGGACCAACTGTTGTTGGTCCCTAAGATGTTATGGAAAAGCTCAAGTGAACTTTTTGGCCCACCTATTACATAATCTACAATGCAAAATACAAATAATCATTTTGTTTAAAAATCATTAAAAATTTCAAGATGGAGAATTTTAAGAATTTAAGCAGAGCCTTTTTGCAAGCTTGGGGCCCTTATAAGGAAGAGTTTTGTGCAGCTGCATAGGCCACATGCCCACGAAGTCAGCCTTCATTTTAGTCATTAAAGTGGTAGGCACACTTCCTGGGTTGATTGAAGTATTTCATTAAAGATATCGAAACATTTTGACTTATGAATTCTCAACACTGACACCAAAAATTCAAACCCAAAGTCTTTATAGGTTAATGTGGGACTTTAGAAATCATTATATCTAATATTTTTCCATCCAAATGATCTGTTTTATCTGCCTATCCATCTTTGCATATCTGCCTGACCTGTGGGGATACACAGGATTCATGAGTCCCTACCTTAGTATTGCAGGTTTGGACCTCTTGTCATCATTAAACCTGACTCTTAAAATCCCTGTCCCCATTTGTCATTCCTAACTCTTAAGCCAGTTAGGTGAAAAAGCTAAGAATTGCTCCCTCTAGGCTCCTTAACTGAGACTCATCCTAGAATAATCAGCCATTTTCCCAGCCCCAGGTTTGAGGTTAGCATGGATCATACATAGCTATGCCAAATCCTTGAATTAACTTAACTAGAGCTAAGAGTTCCTAGGGTGAGGATCTCTGAGATCCCAGCTAATAGGAAAATTAAGCCTACAAGAGTCTTGGTCACCTAAGCTATAAAAAGCACTTCTGGGTAGAATAGGTTTCACATTCCTGTTTAAAATTTAGTTAACTGCTGTGTAAGCCGATACCGTTTCCTTTCTAGCCTATTTTGACTTCAGTTTAGTCTTACAGTAGCATGCTTTTTGATTCCTCTATTAAATTATCAATTCATCTTTGGTTTATATGTCACTATAATTAATACCAGGCTTCCCTGGTGGCTCAGAGGTTAAAGC
>SJYC01044202.1:0-23794 GCA_006408675.1 Madoqua kirkii | reverse complement strand
TAATAAAATTACTGTAAATGCCTTATAATGCATATTGTTAATCTTGGTCTTTAAAAGAATTTATTGATAGATTTTCTTAACATGTTCAGTAGATATAACACATGAAATATACAATGTAAAGCAGTTCAGAAAAATACACTTGATTTGTAAGTCAGGTTTTTGAAAAATGTGTACCCCCAACTTTAGAAAGAACATAACTACTTCAGGGTAAAATATATTTAAAATGTTTGACCTAAAAATATAAGATTTTAATCTTAATGAATAGGTGACGCTAATTTTCAGGAAGCCAGATCTTATAGAAATTAAAGCACTTTTTAGTAACAGAAAAGATTATTATTATCCATCAAATATGTTATCCTAACATGTGATACAAAACATTGTTCCCATTTTAAAAAGAAAGAACTGTAAAAATAACCAGGATTAGATAATTTCCCCAAGGTTATTGTTGCAACCAGAACAAGCAGTCTTTGGATTCTTGCTTCCAGTCTGTTTCTTAATCTTGTTAGTTCACATCATCTCTCAGCATTTTTAGAAAATGCCCTTTTTTATTATGTTTTCAGCAGATTGCGAATCTAATACACCAGCTTTCCTCTTTTCTATGCTTTCCTTCCTTGAGAACAGTTTCAGGAAAGAACTCAGTTATAGTTTTCCATCTCTTCCAAATTGTTAAAAATATAAAAGATCATAGATGTAGTAAATCAGTTTAGAAGCTCGATGACTTGATTGGGACGCTCAATTTTACTATAATAGCCTAATCTGAGATGTTATCTGAAATGCTTACTCCTTCACAATTCTTTTCTACACTACAAAAATTGTTCATAACAAGAACAATCTTGGAGAAAAAAAAAAGACGAAATGTTTCAGACAGCTTAATGGGGCTGCCACTGTACTAGATAACCATTGTTTAGAGGAGTCTTGGATTAGCTGAAGGCTAGTATAGACTGAACATATTGAACAGTGTCTTAAGTTGCACTTTAAAAGTCAGGATAGACAGTCCTCATAAGAAATGAATGCTCCTTTGACCATTATAGGTGTTCTGTGGCTAGAGATGAAGTGCCATACAAACAGAACAGAGCTTGCAATTTGTGAAATTGGATTCCAAGTGAAAAAGAAGGTTAAATTTTTTTTTTGAAAAAATTCTTCTTTCCTAAGAACAGAAATTTCAAAATTACTGAATGCAATATTCATAGAGACAGTTTTATTCTATACCTGATACTGATAAGTAGGAGTTAGAGAAATATCATATTGTTCAATATTTTGCCAACTAATTACAAAAGTCTCCCTAACCGAGTTTAACTAAATTGCTCCCCTACGAAAATCTGAACCTTTTAAAGTATCTTAACTCCTTGACATGGTCCATTTGAAGAAGCAATTTATTAGTCTAATGGTTAATACCTGTTAGATGAAGCTGAGAAATGAAAAGATTTTAATTGAAAGTGAAATGCAGTAAATTCAGGGTTGGTTTTTTTTTTTTTCTGGTTTCATGAGAGATTGATATACACATATACACAGGCACAATATCCTTTTCCCTGGACAATTTTCATACATTTTCCCTATAAGCTAAAAGCCATAAGTAACCCCACAGATAATTTTTTTGCAAGTGAAATTGCTTTTCATTTGGCAAAAACTAAACCTGTGATTCATAGCAGCTTAGAGCACTCAAGGCCAGAGAGTACATCTTGCTTGCTTTGACTGACATTTTTGCAGGCTAAATCAGACCTGCGTGATTCAGCTGCATCGAGATGCATTATGCTAGGAGGGGAGAGATTTGGGGGTGGTGTAAATCAGCATAAAGGAATATTGTCTTGGAAATTGTAACTAGATAAAAATCAACCACGGCCAATAGACAGTTTCAACTGGTATTTGATTGGGGACACAGCATTTTCCTGCCATCCCCTTTATTCAAAGAGCTAGCAAAGAACATTTGGGAAGATTTAGTGAAGAAAACTATTGCTGGGACTCTCCTTGGCTGAGAAGTGACATCAAAATAAGGGAGCAAGAGTAGGGTCAATGAAGTTTTCAGCTCAGGCAACGAAGGGAAATCAAGTGTGTATTTTCTACAAAAGGAAAGATGGAGAAAAAGCCATCACCAGAACATTAACCCTACATGCCCACCATTAGCAATCATTTCTTTTAGATTTCTTCATCAGGTTTGTTCACTTCCCTTGAAAACTCATATTCCCAGAAGATGTTAATTTCTTCCTGCATCAGGTAAGGCTTGTACAAGGAGAACACAAGAAAATTGCTTTGGAAGGATTAGGTTTCAGAAGAGTGGGGTGTTTTGGGAAGATTACTAGATGACAATCTCACCAGCATCTCCTTTTTTTCTTAATATTTGCTTTATTTTCTCACATTCTGGACCAACTGTTGTTGGTCCCTAAGATGTTATGGAAAAGCTCAAGTGAACTTTTTGGCCCACCTATTACATAATCTACAATGCAAAATACAAATAATCATTTTGTTTAAAAATCATTAAAAATTTCAAGATGGAGAATTTTAAGAATTTAAGCAGAGCCTTTTTGCAAGCTTGGGGCCCTTATAAGGAAGAGTTTTGTGCAGCTGCATAGGCCACATGCCCACGAAGTCAGCCTTCATTTTAGTCATTAAAGTGGTAGGCACACTTCCTGGGTTGATTGAAGTATTTCATTAAAGATATCGAAACATTTTGACTTATGAATTCTCAACACTGACACCAAAAATTCAAACCCAAAGTCTTTATAGGTTAATGTGGGACTTTAGAAATCATTATATCTAATATTTTTCCATCCAAATGATCTGTTTTATCTGCCTATCCATCTTTGCATATCTGCCTGACCTGTGGGGATACACAGGATTCATGAGTCCCTACCTTAGTATTGCAGGTTTGGACCTCTTGTCATCATTAAACCTGACTCTTAAAATCCCTGTCCCCATTTGTCATTCCTAACTCTTAAGCCAGTTAGGTGAAAAAGCTAAGAATTGCTCCCTCTAGGCTCCTTAACTGAGACTCATCCTAGAATAATCAGCCATTTTCCCAGCCCCAGGTTTGAGGTTAGCATGGATCATACATAGCTATGCCAAATCCTTGAATTAACTTAACTAGAGCTAAGAGTTCCTAGGGTGAGGATCTCTGAGATCCCAGCTAATAGGAAAATTAAGCCTACAAGGTCTTGGTCACCTAAGCTATAAAAAGCACTTCTGGGTAGAATAGGTTTCACATTCCTGTTTAAAATTTAGTTAACTGCTGTGTAAGCCGATACCGTTTCCTTTCTAGCCTATTTTGACTTCAGTTTAGTCTTACAGTAGCATGCTTTTTGATTCCTCTATTAAATTATCAATTCATCTTTGGTTTATATGTCACTATAATTAATACCAGGCTTCCCTGGTGGCTCAGAGGTTAAAGCATCTGCCTGAAATGCAGGAGACCTGGGTTTGATCCCTGGGTCGGGAAGATCCCCTGGAGAAGGAAATGGCAACCCACTCCAGTATTCTTGCCTGGAGAATCCCATGGACTGAGGAGCCTGGTGGGTTACAGTCCACTGGGTCACCAAGAAATATTAATCCCACAACTGACAGAATGCCCTAGGACTTTTCTTAACTTATTTTTTAAGATTAGGTGGTGGGGAGAGGGCATCTGGGCACAGCATGCGGGATCTTAGCCCTGACCAAGGATTAAACCGTGGCCCCTGAGGTGGCAGTGCAGAGTCGTAACCGCTGGACTGCCAGGGAACGCCCTTTAAAAAAAAAGAAGCTGATAACACATCTGACCTTTTGATCTTTCACACAGTTCTATTCAGAGTGAATAAGGTCATTCTTTTTATTTGAGGCTCTTTTCTGACTCCCAGCTCTATCCCACAGGCATCAAGAAAAGTTAAATGAAATAATGGCATTTTTTTTATAATGCTGATGAATGGTCATGAGACATTAGCTGAGAAATGAATAGCACTGAGTTTTCGAACAGTCAGCTGTTAATTTTTAATGTTACGCTTAGAATATAATGATAAATCCTGCCCTTGGTCAGAGTTGACCAAATGATAATAATAAGCAGTTGTTAAACAATCTTATATATGTTAAGTAGATTAACAATGGCTTCGAATTCTCTGACACTCATTTTATCAAAAGGTAGGATCTAAAAGTAGGTTTCCTCCTCTTGAATCTGGGTGTGTCCTGTGACTATTGGACCAACAGATATAGTAGAGATGAAGCTTTCCAATTTGGGGGTTCATACTCTTTAGAGGCTGGAAGCTTCCACATCCTGCATCTTGGAATATTCACTCATGAAAACAAGCTGTCATGCTGTACGGTAGGACATACATTCCAATGTATGGAGAGAGCCATATGGGAAGGAACTAACGCCTCATTGATAATCCTTGCTGAGTTGACAGCTGACTGCCAGAACCACTTTTCTAGGCATGTGAGTCACCCAGGAAGAGATCCTCAAGAGATAAGCGACCCCTTCCAGTTCAGTTCAGTTCAGTTAAGTCACTCAGTCCTGTCGGACTCTTTGCGACCCCATGAATTGCAGCACGCTAGGCCTCGCTGTCTGTCACCAGCTCCCGGAGTTCACCCAAACTCATGTGAATCTAGTCGGTGATGCCATTCAGCCACCTCATCCTCTGTCGACCCCTTCTCCTCCTGCCCTCAATCCCCCCCAGCATCAGAGTCTTTTCCAATCAGTCAACTCTTCGCATGAGGTGGCCAAAGTTTTGTAGTTCCAGCTTCAGCATCAGTCCTACCAGTGAACACCCAGAACTGATCTCCTTTAGGATGGACTGACTGGACCTCCTTGCAGTCCAAGGGACTTGCAAGAGTCTTCTCCAGCACCACAGTTCAAAAGCATCAATTCTTTGGGACTCAGCTTTCTTCACAGTCCTACTCTCACATCCATACATGACCACAGGAAAAACCATAGCCTTGACTGGACAGACCTTTATTGGCAAAGTAATATCTCTGCTTTTGAATATGTTATCTAGGTTGATCATAACTTTCCTTCAAAGGAGTAAGCATCTTTTAATTTCATGGCTGCAATCACCATCTGCAGTGATTTTGGAGCCCCCCAAAATAAAGTCTGATACTGTTTTCACTGTTTGCTAATCTATTTCCCATGAAGTGATGGGACCAGATGCCATGATCTTCGTTTTCTGAATGTTGAGCTTTAAGCCAACTTTTTCACTATCCCCTTTCACTTTCATCAAGAGGCTTTTGAGTTCCTCTTCACTTTCTGCCATAAGGGTGGTGTCATCTGCATATCTGAGGTTATTGATATTTCTCCCAGCAATCTTGATTCCAGCTTGTGTTTCTTCCAGTCCAGCATTTCTTTTGCTGTACTCTGTATATAAGTTAAATAAGCAGGGGGACAATATACAGCCTTGACATACTCCTTTTCCTATTTGGAACCAGTCTGTTGTTCCATGTTTAGTTCTAACTGTTGCTTCCTGACCTGCATACAGATTTCTCAAGAGGCAGGTCAGGTGGTCTGGTATTCCCATCTCTTTCAGAATTTTCCACAGTTTCTTGTGATCCACAGAGTCAAAGGCTTTGGAATAGTCAATAAAGCAAAAATAGGTGTTTTTCAGAACTCTCTTCCTTTTTCCATGATCCAGCAGATGTTGGCAACTTGATGTCTGGTTCCTCTGTCTTTTCTAAAACCAGCTTGACCATCAGGAAGTTCCTGGTTCACGTATTGCTAAAGCCTGGCTTGGAGAAATTTGAGGATTATTTTACTAGCATGTGAGATGAGTGCAATTGTGCAGTAGTTTGAGCATTCTTTGGCATTGCCTTTCTTTGGAATTGGAATGAACACTGACCTTTTCCAGTCCTGTGGCCACTACTGAGTTTTCCAAATTTGCTGGCATATTGAGTGCAGCACTTTCACAGCATCATCTTTCAGGATTTGAAATAGCTCAACTGGAATGCCATCACCTCCACTAGCTTTGTTCGTAGTGATGCTTTCTAAGGCCCACTTTATCTTTTTTGTACAGTTCTTCTGTGTATTCTTTCCACCTCTTCTTAATATCTTCTGCTTCTGTTAGGTCCATACCATTTCTCTCCTTTATCAAGCCCATCTTTGCATGAAATGTTCCCTTGGTATCTCTGATTTTCTTGAGGAGATCTCTAGTCTTTCCCATTCTGTTGTATTCCTCTGTTTCTTTGCATTGATCACTGAGGAAAGCTTTCTTATCTCTTCTTGCTATTCTTTGGAACTATCATTCAAATAGGAATATCTTTCCTTTTCTCCTTTTCTTTTGCTTCTCTTTTTTTCACAGCTATTTGTAAGGCCTCCCCAGACAGCCATTTTGCTTTTTTGCATTTCTTTTCCATGGTGATGGTCTTGATTCCTGTCTCCTGTACAATGTCATGAACCTCTGTCCATAGTTCATCAGGTACTCTGTCTATCAGATCCCTGAAATCTATTTCTCACTTCCACTGTATAATCATAATGGATTTGATTTAGGCCATACTTGAATGGTCTAGTGGTTTTCCCTGCTTTCTTCAATTTCATTCTGAATTTGGCAGTAAGGAGTTCATGATCTGAGGCACAGTCAGCTTCTGGTCTTATTTTTCCTGACTGTATAGAGCTTCTCCATCTTTGGCTGCAAAGAATGTGATCACTCTGATGTCAGTGTTGACCATCTGGTGATGTCCATGTGTAGAGTCTTCTCTTATGTTGCTGGAAGAGGGTGTCTGCTATGACCAATGCATTCTCTTGACAGAATTCTATTAGCCTTCGTCCTGCTTCATTCCATATTCTAAGGCCAAATTTGCCTGTTACTCCAGGTATTTCTCAGAGAAGCCAATGGCACCCTACCCCAGTACTCCTGCCTGGAAAATCCCATAGATGGAGGAGCCTGGTGAGCTGCAGTCCATGGGGTCTCTGGGAGTTGGACACGACTGAGTGACTTCACTTTCACTTTTCACCTTTATGCATTGGAAAAGGAAATGGCAGCCCATGTCAGTGTTCTTGCCTGGAGAATCCCAGGGACGAGGGGAGCCTGGTGGGCTCTGTCTATGGGGTCGCACAGAGTCGGACACGACTGAAGTGACTTAGCAGCAGCTTAGCAGCCAGGTGTTTCTTGACTTCCTACTTTAGCATTCCAGTCCCCTATAATGAAAAGGACATCTTTTTTGGGTGTTAGTTCTAAAAGGTCTTGTAGGTCTTCATAGAACCATCCAACTTCAGCTTCTTCAGCATTACTGGTTGGGGCATAGGCTTGGATCACTGTGATATTGAATGGTTTGCCTTGGAAACAAACAGAGATCATTCTGTCGTTTTTGAGATTGCATCCAAGTACTGTATTTTGGACTCTTTTATTGATCATGATGGCTACTCCATTTCTTCTAAGGGATTCCTTCCCATAATAGTAGACATAATGGTCATCTGAGTTAAATTCATCCATTCCAGTCCATTTTAGTTCACTGATTCCTAGAATGTTGACATTCACTCTTTCCATCTGTTTGACCACTTTCAACTTGCCTTGATTTATGGACCTAACATTCCAGGTTCCTGTGCAATTTTGCTCTTTACAGCATTGGACCTTGCTTCTATCACCAGTCACATCCACAGCTGGGTATTGTTTTTGCTTTGGCTCCATCCCTTCATTCTTTCTGGAGTTATTTCTCCACTATCTCCAGTAGCATATTGGGCACCTACTGACCTGGGGAGTTCCTCTTTCAGTATCCTATCATTTGGCCTTTTCATACTATTCATCGGATTCTCAAGGCAAGAATACTGAAGTGGTTTGCCATTCCCTTCTTCAGTGGACCACATTCTGTCAGACCTCTCCACCGTAACCCATCCGTCCTGGATGGCCCCACATGGCATGGCTTAGTTTCATTGTGTTAGACAAGGCTGTGATTCGTGTGATCAGATTGGCTAGTTTTCTGTGATTATGGTTTCAGTGTGTCTGCCTTCTGATGCCCTCTCAGAACACCTACCAGCTCACTTGGGTTTCTCTTACCTTGGACGTGGAGTATCTCTTCACGGCTGCTCCAGCAAAGTGCAGCCACTGCTCCTTACCTTGGACGAGGTCACCCTGCCTGACCTTGAACATGGAGTAGCTCCTCTCAGCCCTTTGTAAAGCCATGAACTATACAGTCCATGGAATTCTCCAGGCAAGAATACTGGAATGGGTAGTCTTTCTCTTCTCCATGGGATCTTCCCAAGCCAGGGATCGAACTCAGGTCTCCCTCATTGCAAGTGTATTCTTTACCAGCTGAGCCACCAGGGAAGCCCACCCCTTCCAAGTCCTGCCCAAATTACAGATTCAGATGCATCAGGGAATTCTATTGTTAGAATTATTTGCAGCAGCAGTTAGCTTTATAAGATTACATGGGAGGTAAGGAATCAAATATGAAAGAATAGAGGATTTGAAAAGACAAAGTATATCCTTGGCTTGTATCTTTTCTTTAGACGTTTCCTCCAATATTTCTTTTGATTGGTAAACAGGATAATAACTCATTTCATAAGGCAGGATGAATATGACATTGTTGGCCCTTAGAATGGTTGGTGATGGTAAGCTTGTGCTTGTGCATTAAGTATTCAAAACTGGCCTTGCCCCATATCAAGAACCATGCTGAACCCATAATTATTGGATTGAACAATGGACAGGTTAATTAGGATACTTTTGTGAAGTTTTAGGTAGAGCAGCTTTTCTGAATAGAGATTTATTTGTCCCAGTTATATACTTCTAAAGATATAAAAAACTAATTTTTGTCATGCTATTCAGTCATTCAATCATTCTGTTGATTCAAAGGAAGTGGAGAAGTGCCACTCTACCACCTATTAGTAAAGATCCTCAACCTGACATTAAAATGCCTCTGAGATCAAGTACAAACTACATATTCTGGCCTCTTCTCCCTCTGTGATTCCAGACCAAACCTCTGTTCTTAAAAAATCTGTGCGTATGCCTCTGTGCCACACCCTTGCTCATCTCTCAGCCTTGAATTTTTGCTTAATCTTCTAAAAATCCAACTATCACTAAAGACTGAGTTCATATTTTTGTGAAACAATTCTTCATGATGGTGCCTCGTATTACCATCTCCATTCCCCTACTTCTGTGTACCACTTGTAGAATATATGGACTTCTTTATTTTATAGTCCTTCCTATCCATGTCTCACTTCTCTCAGTGACGTATAATATTCTGAAAGGCTGGTAACAAATCTGTATATTTCTCTGGAAGCCTTCATGGAGTCTAGCACTGCAGTTGCATTTGTCCATTGACTATTCACTCTTGATTGATTGACTATTCACTCTTAATGAAAGCACCAGAGTAGATTCTGTTTACATTACAGATAGGAAAGAGATTACATTACTCCTTGTCTTTTAACATCAAACAGAAATTACTGTTATAGGACTCTAATTCTTTTCACCTCATGGGCACTTGTGCCAGAAATGTTCAATGAAGCTCCTCAGGCATTTATCAGAAAAACAAAAAGTGAAAGACAATACAACTCAAACAAATATTTAGGCATTTTATAGAAATTAAATAGCTTTGAAAGTGTATCTGTGTATACTGTGTGTCTGTGTGTACTCTGTTGAATACAGAGTACGTTCAGAGTATGTAAAAAGAATTTACTCCGTAGTATTAAGGTCATTTTCTGTAAAGCTGGAAATTTTATTAAGAACAAAGTTTAAATACTTCCAAGCAGTTTAGCTATCCTCCGAATTTTATTAAACGAGATTTGACCTGCAAGTCATTAGATTGGTTGTATTTTTGTTACATCTTAATGGGAATTTAAGTCTCTTTTTCCTCCAGATGGATGTACTTGATCACTCAGTTGTGTGTCTGACTCTTTGTGACCCTTTGGACTAACAGCCCGCCAGGCTCCTCTGTCCATGGGATTTTTCAGACAAGAATACTAGAATGAGTTGTCATTTCCTCCTCCAGGGGATCTTCCCAACCTAAGGATCAAACAGGCCTCTCCTGTGTCTTCTGCATTGGCCAGCATATTCTTTAACTGCTGAACTATTCTAAATAGTGGTTCTCAAATTTTGCGTGCGTCAGAATCACCAGGGAAATGCTGGTGATTAAAATAAAGATTCTCAGGCCCATCCCCTCTGATATTTTCACTTAGCTGATCTTAGTAGGGTCCTGAATTCTTCATTTCGTAAGCATCCCTGTAGAGTCTTGTGAGTGTCTGATGAGTTAGAGTCTCTAATCACTGAGATCTAATACTCTAAATGATGCTTTTTGTTTTCTGTATCTTCTGCTGAAATGGCAAGAGTATAAAAGAGAGAGATTGAGGATGGAGAATGGGTGATCCTCAGGATGTTCTAACCTGAGCTACTTAGCTACTACTGATGAGATTGTCCTCTGTGGCCCATATCTAATGGAAAACTTATTAAGTACTTGCCCACTGAGCATAACTACTGGAAAATACTCCATCTAAGCAGGCATAAGTGTTGGAGCAGGAACTCTAAAACAGGTCAGTTCCCAGGGAATTCTGATGAGCAAAACCAACAACAGCATTTTAGAAAAACCAGTCTCTGCCAATTACTTTCACAATTGTTTTCATTGTTGTTCGGATTTGATTGTTGTTCTGTTGCTAAGTCACGTCTGACTCTGCAATCCCATGGACTGCCAGGACTCCAGGCTCCCTGTCCTTCCCTGTCTCCCAGAGTTTGGCTCAATTCATATCCATTGAGTCGGTGATGCTATCTAACCATCTCATCCTCTGCTGCCCCCTTCTCCTTTGCCTTCAGTCATTCCCAGCATCAAGGTGTTTCCCAATGGTCCACTACCAAAACCCAGATCCTGGTAGGAATTTGCACTGAGGAGGAACTGTATAAATGGGGTGGATCACTTTTGTTATCTCAGCACCATCACAAAACTCCAAGACACCTCTCAGAAGGCCTTAGAAGGCCAGTAGCAGCTTCAGTATGATTCCCTGGCAGTTATCATGCAGTAAACAAGTTATCACAGTAGCATGGAGTGGGTACAAGGGGTAGGGTACCTATGTACATAATTGTTAGAGACACGGGAGACCTTGAGAACATATGAATTGTTTATTATTGGGCTCTTAGATTATAAGTATCACAGAAAATATCATGACATCATTGGTTTTTCTCTTCTATGCATGTATATCTAAGAAACTGGACAAAGACATCGTAAAGGGGCTACTATTTTCAGACTTTGGCTACCAGCTTGACATTGACATTGAGAGAATGGTCCCTCAATTTAAAGAAACACAAGAACCAGCACTTTCATATCACATTCCATATAATGTAGGTATATACTTTGAAAGATATGGTAGAGAAAGTTTGAAGATTTGCATTGCCACATATAGAAAAATATTTGTAAGGAATTTTTGAAAGTCTCTGTGCCAGATAAAGTGCTACCCAATCAACTTAAAATTCTCCCGAGAACAAATAAGCTTGAATATCAATTAGGAATATATACTTTAAGCTTTAGCAATGAAATGTATTGATGTCTGCAACTTATTTTGAAATGTCTCAAAAAAGACGGATTGATGAAATGGACACATGGACAGATCTGTGATAAAGCTGTGATGAAGCAAATATAGCAAAATGTTAAGATTTATAGATTTGGGTGACAGGTATATGGTGGTTACTATACAATTCTTCCAACTTTTCTGCATGCTTGAACATTTTCATAATGACATGTTGTTGGGAAATGCATTTATCATTAGAAAAGGGGAGCAATCATTTTTCTGGTTGGGAAGGCAGACGACCTACCTACACATTTGAACACAGAATTTATAGTCAGACAGACCAAGATGAAAATCCTTATTTTTCCACATAGTGTCTGTGTGACCCTGGCCAAGTTAATTTAATCACTAACCTCTTATTTTATCATCTATAAAAGACTGTAATAATACCTGCCATATAGTGTAGATGTAAGAATATGCAATAACATTAAAAAAGTAGAAGTTATTGTTTTTACAGATTTTACTATTTTTTGTCTACTAGAAACTGAATAAAATAAAATTGTGCATGCATCTTAATTTCCTTTAAAAAGTTTATAAATTTTGAAGATTAATTTCACTACTGGAATTGCGACTTTGTTATGTCAAGAAAGTAAAGTTCTTGCTAAGGAATTAACATATTTCTCATAATATCAAAATTGAGCAATAATTCTATAGTATTAAGGAAAATTAACTGACATAAATTCCATGGTATGTGATGTGCTTTAAGATTACTTTTGCCAAATTTAAATTTAACTCTAGTTTACTAACAAGAAAGAAGGAGATATCTAGTATAAAATTCTAACCAATGCATTGTTTTCAGCAAAACAACTCATTCAACAGAAAAGAGCCCAGTGTTTGAAACTGGAGAGAGAAAATACAAGACCTTCATCCACAAAAGACTCTCAGTGTGGTTAGGAGGAAATATCCAGCCCCTGGGAAAAAAGAACAATGCACGAGTTAAAAATATAAGACAAGTAACAAAGAAGTATATGATTAAGAACCAAATGAATAATATAGATAATATGTGCTGAGAGTTCAGAAGAGGAAAAAATCATTATGGCCTTGAAGTGGAAGTTTTGGGACTTCCATGCCTATTTCAGCCTTTTGAAATATGAAAGAAACTTATTGAGAAGATGTGGTTTTGGTGGAACACAGAACACAATTGAAGAGATAGTAATGTTCTGGGTAGGCCTTTCCTTGGGAATTATGAACAGAAGGGAAGAATGAGAACAGAATATGTAACAACAATCACAAGATTAGTAGCTGAATGTTATATCCTTCCTTCATTTCAAGAGGCATTTATTTACTGTCTGCTTCATATAAAGAACTGGGATAGGTGCCGAGGGCGAACATGAATGAGATTTGGCCCTGACTTCAAGGAGTTTATGAGTGACATTAAACAGCACTATCTATTAAATGCTAAGTATATGGCAGGCTTGTCGAAGTTTACAGTCTATTAGAAGAGCTAAGGAAAAAAAAAAAGTCTGTAATATACAGAGTATAAAAGAGCAAGTGCCATAAAAAAAGATTTGATAAAATGTTAGGTGAATTTAAAAAAGAAAGTTTTCTTACAGTTAACATATACGGGAGATATTAGTGCAGGAGATAACACCGAGTTGGTCCTTGAAGAGAAATGAGTAGAATGTGGGCAGAGATATATAAGGTAAAGGATAAGAATGAACCAAGGCATAGAGGTAAAACATACATATGAAATCGAGTACATGGTTCTTTCTGGAGACTATAGGGAGAGAAGAATGGTTGCAAAGGAGATTAAGCCAGGCCACCAGGGCCTTGAATACCAAGCTAAATACTTTGAAATTTATCTCTTGAACTGAAGAATGAACTATTTAGAACATTTTAGCTATTTGTTTTTAATCTGGTAGGTTTGTCAGATGAATTAGAAGAAGAAAAATCTGCAAAATGACTATCAGGCAATGAGAGCTTGAACCAGGGACAAAAGGAGCTATTTCAGAGGAAAAGGACATAACCTAGTTCAACATGCAGGGCAAGGGAGGCAACGGAGCCGACCAAAGTAAAGTGGAGTGGGTGATTGAATGCCAGTACATAGTGATGATAAAATATAGCCAGGATTTAGTCACTTTTCTTATTTTTGCATTCTTTAGGGACAGAGCTTGCTTTATTGCCTGCACCCAGGGAAGACAGTCGCCACTGCCTCCCACCTTTGTATGCATGGGAATAGAAGCAATTAAAGAAGTCTCTCAGATTTAAGTGTAATACCTGGGGGTTTGAGGGTGCTCTTAATAGAAAAAGAAAACAAAAAGATAAAACAGCAGATATGAAAGTGAGCTCAGTTTTGTGCATGTTAAATATGAGTTGCTGATGGGTTGGCCAAGTGATTATACCCTTCATTGGAAATGTGAGAATGGGTGTGTCTCATCTGAGAAGTTAGAGCAGAGATTGTGGTTAGGGAGTCATCTATTCAGAGGTGGTACAACTGAAGCAGGTAGAATGTCTCTACCTTTGAGGGCTAAGATGTTTATAATTCACTCACATATCTAGTCTCTAAAGCATATGGATCATAAGCCAAATAATACCTAAGATATGTATAATCTGGGCCACTTGCCAGCAAGCTCCATCTTGAATTGCCTTCCTTTCAGCTCCAGCCAGTACTACAGTTGAAATCATTGATACTTGAAAGCTAAGTATATGAAGGATTTTAAATGGATTCCTTCCCCCCCCACCAACAAATCTGTCACTGCAGCTTAATTAATTGGCTAATTATTTATACCTAAATAAATTTAGAAATTTATAGAATTTAGTTTAGAGTGACTGCATTAGAACTAAGCTGCCTAAAGAAATACTCTCAGTGATTTACAGGGTCATGTCTGCCTTGGCATTCCTCCAGGGTTGGTGAAAAACATAAGGAAAATGTCAAAGTAGTCTGCAAAGCTAGCATTAGACACATTGTCTGTTACACACTCTAGACTTGTCCCTTTTATAATTTAGTTCCTGGAAAATGATTCTCTTTTCCCAATGATTGTTATGCGTCCTTTTGTCTGGCAGTAAAGCTCCCTTTTGATCTTGGTTGTTAGGAATTTTAGAACTATATTTAATGATCGAGTGCATTAGCCATTTTATCTTCAACAGCTGGCAGAACAATCTCCCTAGTTCATCTATATGGATATGGACTTCTCTTTAGACTTTATTCTTAGTTGCCCTGGTATACATGTGAATTTCATTGTTAGCTATTTCAAATATTTTAGAGAATAAGTCAGGTTATAAATTATGCATAATAATGATAAATAGTTGAATACATGATGCTGAATGGTGTTTTTTTTTAAATGTTTGGTTAAGGAGGTAGCCAAAAAGAAAGAGCCAGAAAGAATAGCAGAGCATATTGGGGGAAAAAGACTGTCCCTATAATTCAAAAAAGAACAACAACTGCCATTTTTATGCCTGTATGGTATTATATAATTTACAATATTATATCTCATAACCACAGTATTCGAGACCACTCCAGTATTCTTGCCTGGAAAATTCTATGAACAGAGGAGCCTGGTGGGCTATTATCCTTGAAGTCACAAAGAGTCAGACACAACTGAGCAACTAACACAACCAGAGTATTACCATATTATAGGAGAGAAAATTAAGGCTCGGAGAACCAGTGACTTTTTCTCATGGTGAAGCTGGAGACTGAACAGAGATCTCACTTCCATTGCATGTGTTTTATCCACTCATCAAGGCTTTATCCTTAGACTGTATATTCAAAGTATGTTTCTGTCATTTGCTAGCTATTGTTTCTGGGTTTGTAAGGGACCTTTTAAGCTTAATCTTCTATGATTTTAGAATGAAATTGAGATAGCAGACAAACAACACAGTACAAAATTTAAAATTTGTACTAAGGATAACATCAAAATTATTAAGTAAATGGGAGTAAATATAACACAAGAAATGTGTAAAGCCTCTGTACTGAAAACTGAAAACATTGTGAAAACCAAAGATGTCATAGTAAATGGAGGGATACACCATGTCCAAGAATCAGGAGCCTCAATATTATAATGATGTCAATTCTCCCCAAACTGAAAATAGACTCAGTGTTATCCCAGTCAAAATCCTAGAGATTTTTTTTTGGAAACTGACGAACTGATTGTAAAATATTTGTAGAAATTGAATGGCAAAGAATATACAAAGGGGGAAGATAAACTATATGCTACTAGATATCAAGACCTATGATAAAGCTGTATTAATTAAGACTGTTTGGAGTTGATTTAAGGATAGCCATATAGACCAATGGATAGCATAGTATGAATATGACAGAGGTGACATTGGCTTGTAGTAGAGAAAGAATCATGTTTTCAATAAATCATGATTGGTTAATTGGATATAGATATAGGAAAAGAAAATTGGGATTCCCATTTCACACTGTATATAAAATTCAAATAGATCACAGACCTAAAGTGTGATAAAATAGAGAAAGTTTTTCAAAGGAAAAGAGTATTTTATGGCAATATTTAATGATTTCTTAAACATGATGCAAAAGTAGTAGCCATAATGGAAAATGTGATATATTAAACCATACTGAGGCCCTTTTTTAGACAGAGATACCATTAACAGAGTGAATATGTAGCTTGCAGAATGGGACAAGGTGTTTGCTACTTAAATAGGTAACAAAAGACTCTTGTCTCATTATATATATATATATAAAGAACTCCTCCAAATTATAAGAAAAGATATAGTCTAAGCAATAGAGAAAAAGAGCAGAGCACGTGAGCAGCTATTATTCATTGCAGCCACATGTCAGTCAATATTGGAATGATAAGCTGGGCTCCTTTTTGTAAATTAATTGACCATATACACACATGAGTTTGTTTCTGGGCTCACTATTCTGCTTGTTGATCTACATGTTAGTTTCTATGCCCATATCATACTATTTTGATTACTATAGGTTTGTAATATAGTTTGACACCAGGAAATGTGATGCTTCAAGCTTTATTCTTTCTCAAGATTGCTTTGGCTCTTCAGGGTCTTTGGTGGTTCCATACAAATTTTATAATTTTTTTCTATTTCTGTTCAGAATACCACTGACATTTTGATAAGGATTGTGTTGCATCCATAGATTGCTTTGGGTGTTATGGACACTGTAACAATATTAATTCTTCCAGTCGATGAGCGCAGAGCATCTTTCCACTTATTAGTGTCTTCTTCAGTTGCTTTCTTCAGTGTCATAGTTTTCAGTGTACAGTTCCCCTCCTTGGTTAAATTTATTCTCTGGTATTTTTTTTCTTTTCTGTGTAATTGTAAATGAGTTGTTAGTCTCTTCAATACATGATACTGAGAAAAGTGGATAGCTCCATGAAAAAGAATGAAATTGGATCCCTATCTTATACCATATACAAAAGTAAACTAAAAGTAGATTGAAAACTTAAATGTAAGATCTAAAATCATGAAACTAGAAGGAAATATAAGAGGATAATGTCCTTGACATCAGTTTTGGCAATGAATTTTTTGGATTTGACACCAAAACCGAAGATAACAACAGAAAAATAAACAAATAAACATTAAGCTAAAATGCTCTCAATAGCAAGGGAAACCATAAACAAAATGAAAAGGCAACCTGCTAATTGGGAGAAAATATTTGCAAGTCTCATTTCTCTAGTAAGAGGTTAATATCCAATATGGGCTTCCCTGCTAGCTCAGCTGGTAAAGAATCTGCCTACAGTACAGGAGACCCTGGTTCAATTGCGCGGTTGGGAAGATCCCCTGGAGAAAGGATAGGCTACCCACTCCAGTGTTTACTGGCTTCCATGGTGGCTCAGACAACAAAGAATCTGCCTGCAATGTGGGAGATCTGGGTTGGATCCCTGAGTTGGGAAGATCCCCTGGAGGAGGGCATGGGCACCCGACTCCAGTATCTTGTCTAGAGAATCCCCACAGACAGAGGAACCTAGCAAGCCATAGTCCATGGGATTGCAAAGAGTCAAAGAGAAGTGAGTGACCAAGCACACATCCAAATTATGTAAAATACTCACATAGCAAAATGACCTCCCCCCAGAAAAATCTCATTAAAAATAGCCAACAGGTTCTCAACATCACTAATCATCAGGGAAACACAAATTATAACTACAGTGAGACATCACCTTACACCTCTTAGAATGGCTGTCCTCAAAAAGACAAGAAGTAACTAGGGTTGATGAGGATGTGAAAAAGGAGTCATTCTTGCACACTGATGATAGGAATGTGTTTGAGGCAACCAGTTTCAAAAACAGTGTGAAAGCTCCTCACAAAATTAGAGATAGAACTACTATATGTTCCGGTAGCTAGAATCAAGATTGCCGGGAGAAATATCAATAATCTCAGATATGCAGATGGCACCACCCTTATGGAAGAAAGTGAAGAAGGAGTAAAGAGCTTTTTGAAAGTCAAAGAGGAGAGTGAAAAAGTTGGCTTAAAGCTCAACATTCGGAAAACGAAGATCATGGCATCCTGTCCCATCACTTCATGGGAAATAGATGGGGAAACAGTGGAAACAGTGTTAGACTTTATTTTGGGGGGCTCCAAAATCACTGCAAATGGTGATTGCAGCCATGAAATTAAAAGACGCTTATTCCTTGGAAGGAAAGTTATGACCAACCTAGACAGCATATTAAAAAACAGAGACGTTACTTTGCCAACAAAGGTCCATCTAGTCAAGGCTATGATTTTTCCAATGGTCATGTATGGATATGAGAGTTGGATTATAAAGAAAGCTGAGCACCAAAGAATTGTTGCTTTTGAAGTGTGGTGTTAGAGAAGACTTTTGAGAGTCCCTTGGACTGCAAGGAGATCCAGCCAGTCCATCCTAAAGGAGATCAGTCCTGGGTGTTCATTGGAAGGACTGATGCTGAAGGAAAAACTCCAAAACTTTGGCCACCTGATGCGAGGAGGTGACTCATTTGAATAGACCCTGATGCTGGGAAAGATTGAGGGCAGGAAGAGAAGGGGACGACAGAGGATGAGATGGTTGGACGGCATCACTGATTCAATGGACATGGATTAGGGTAGATGCTGGGAGTTGGTAATAAGACAGGGACGCCTGGTGTTCTGTGTTTCATGGGGTCACAAAGAGTCAGACATGACTGAGTGACTGAGCTGTACTGAATTTCACTTCTGGATAGCTTATCAAAAGAAAATCAGATGCCAACTCAAAAAGATACGTATAGGGATTTCCTGGTAGTCCAGTGGCTGGGACTCTGCACCCCAATGCAGGGGCCCTGGGTTCAATCCCTGGTCAGGGAACTGGGTCCTACACGCCACAACTGAGACTCAGTGCAGCCAAATAAATAAGCAAATAAATATTTAAGAAAAAAGGTGTGTACAGCCACATGTTTATTGAAGACTTATTCTCAGTAGCCAAAAAACAACCAAAGTGTGCTTCAGTGCATGAATGTATAAAAAGAATATGTGAGATATATATATACCTATTTTTATAGATATCTGTACACACACAAGGAATATTATTAGGACAGAGAAAGGCAAATACTGTGTGGTATCATTTACATGTGAAATCATAAAGGCAAACTCATAAAAAGAGTAACTGCAAGGGACTGAGCGATGAAGGAAATAGAGGCTGGTAAAACGATACTAACTTTTCAGCTGTAAGTTCTAAGAATCTAATGTAAAACATGGAGATTATACTTGATAGCACTGTACCATATAATTGAAATATGCTAAGAGAGTAGAATTTAAATATTCTCACCCAAAAAAGAGTTATGGCATCACTGATTCAATGGACATGGATTAGGGTAGATGCTGGGAGTTGGTAATAAGACAGGGACGCCTGGTGTTCTGTGTTTCATGGGGTCACAAAGAGTCAGACATGACTGAGTGACTGAGCTGTACTGAATTTCACTTCTGGATAGCTTATCAAAAGAAAATCAGATGCCAACTCAAAAAGATACGTATAGGGATTTCCTGGTAGTCCAGTGGCTGGGACTCTGCACCCCAATGCAGGGGCCCTGGGTTCAATCCCTGGTCAGGGAACTGGGTCCTACACGCCACAACTGAGACTCAGTGCAGCCAAATAAATAAGCAAATAAATATTTAAGAAAAAAGGTGTGTACAGCCACATGTTTATTGAAGACTTATTCTCAGTAGCCAAAAAACAACCAAAGTGTGCTTCAGTGCATGAATGTATAAAAAGAATATGTGAGATATATATATACCTATTTTTATAGATATCTGTACACACACAAGGAATATTATTAGGACAGAGAAAGGCAAATACTGTGTGGTATCATTTACATGTGAAATCATAAAGGCAAACTCATAAAAAGAGTAACTGCAAGGGACTGAGCGATGAAGGAAATAGAGGCTGGTAAAACGATACTAACTTTTCAGCTGTAAGTTCTAAGAATCTAATGTAAAACATGGAGATTATACTTGATAGCACTGTACCATATAATTGAAATATGCTAAGAGAGTAGAATTTAAATATTCTCACCCAAAAAAGAGTTAAAAATAGATAAATTGTAGTATAGTCACATAATGGGATTCCAGAGTGAACAAGTTACAACTAGTTCTAACCATATGGATAAATCTCACAAACATATGTTGAGCAAAGAAGTCAGACTAAAAGAGTGTATCCTACTTATATAAAGTTTAGTAACAGGCAAAACTAATCTATGGTAATGTAAGTCAATGTAGTGGTTACCCGTTTTGAGAATAGAGAGAAATTAAGGCAAAATCCTGAGACGGTTGGAGTATTTTTTTTTTTTTCTTATTATGGGAGACTGTTACATGGGTCTGTCTGTTCACTTCATGAAAAGCTGCCAGTTTCAGATTTTTGTACTTTTGTATATGTATGTTACATTTCAATAACAATTTCTCTCCCTCAAAAAAAAAGTAATAGTCTTTCATCACTGGTTCAAATCTATGTTGAGCTGTTATGGTCAGTTAGTAACAACTCTTTTATCCACTTTTTTTTTCTTCTGTTGCCTTTCTGCCCTAAACGACAATTCCTGTAGATCCTTAGATATATCTAGATAATTTAGGGTTTATGCCAAACGATGATACATGAACCCAGGAAAGGGCTAAAGAAAGAGTCAGTGGAAGGTCTGTAAGTATCTGGGTTTATATGCCTTCATACTAATTTAACACACACATGGTATATAAGTAAGCCGTATACCACAGAACCTAGATGTACCATCTCAACTTCGTGGTTTATTTAACCAAGCTCCATAGAGAATTATAGTAAGTACATCAAAAAATGTTTTTAAAGTACCCATATTAAATTTTGGATCAAAGGACTGAACAGGAAAATTATCAGGAAGCCTATGTTCTTAAGGCTTCCCAGGTGGCACAGTGGTGAAGAATCCACCTTGCAATGCAGAAAATGCAGGAGACACACGTTCAGTCCCTCTGCCAGGAAGATCCCGTGGAGGAGGAAACTGCAACCCACTCCAGTATTCTCGCCTGGAAAATCCCATGGACAAAGGAGGCTGGCGGCTACAGTCCACGGGGTCCTAAAGAGTTAGACATGACCGAGCATGCATGCACACACACAAGGTCTAATTAACATTATTTTAACCCTGGCATTTGCTGTTGTTCCAGCTCAGAGAATAATGGTGAAAGGAAGAAATGTTGATATAATCACAATTTGTCATTTTGTCAATTATGGAAGTCACCTTGTCACAGCATCTGATTCCACTCACCTGTATATTAAATAACTACATCTATTCACCTTATAGAATACCAACTCTAAAATGTTTGTGCTTATCCTACAGAATGACCCTTCAGTGCTTGGGAAAGAGCAAAAGGGCTGTGAAGTTGAAATTGGGAGTCTGTTGTATTCCTGATTCCACTGGGCATCCTATTAGACCTTTTAGGAAAATTATTTTACCTCTCTGACCCTCCTATTTTCAATCTATAAGCTAATAATAACCCTTGGCAATGAAATGTCTTGAGTGGTGACTTTTAACATAACAGCAGTCATAAAAATAAAAGATTATAACTCTATAAAAAGGTTTCCAGGATGTTGCAATTGGAGCAAATCTTTTTGTGACATTTTTAAAAATAAACAGAATAGTGTTGGTAAGTTCTAGAGAGTGTTGGCATGTTAATTGATCCAATGCATATGTTGGAGGCATTTTTATTAATCAGTGCACATGACTTGTCCTCCTACAAAAAAAAAAGTCTCCAAATCTTAGATACAGCATTTGAGGACATGAAAGTACTTGGTGATCTGGTTGGTATTATTCAGCCTAATTTCATACTTATCCTAAAAATGAACAGTGAGTATAAATCATTGTGCATATCTGCAGTCTGATGGCTCCATAGAGGTGATGGTGAACTGTTGGAGCCTGTGGATTCCCACTGCCTGTAGGATGTTAAGTAGACACATGTGTACAGACACACACAAACATGTATGGAAGGCATGTAAAAAATTAATGTTTTTAAAGCTCTAAATTGGACTGATTAATATCCATAGGGATATAAACTTCAGTCATGATTTCATAAAGAGTTCAAATAAAGAGACAGAGTATAGGTCAGGCTTACTAGCTAAATAATGATGGAAATATTATTTAACCTCCATTCACCCCAGCAGACTCATTTTGGTTTTTTTTTGTTTTTTGTTTGTTTGTTTGTTTTATTTTTTTTAATTTTTTATTTTTTTATTTATTTATTTTTTAAATTTTTATTTTTGTTTAATGCTTATTCCATTTCACCCAGCCACAGGTGTAGACGATCTCCCCATGTTAAAGCCCCCTCCCACCTCCCTTCCCTGCCCATCCCCCCGGTTCATCCCATACACCGGCCCCAAGCATCCTGTATCCTGTATTGAACATAGACTGGTGCTTAATCTCCCATATGATTGTATACATGTTTCGTTGTCATTCTCCCAGATCTTCCCACCCTCTCCCTCTCCCTCTGAAGCCAAAAGTCCATTCTGTACCTCTGTGAGCAGACTCATTTTGAAAAAGAGGTCAGTAATTCTCAAGTTTGTTCTGACTATTGGCTATAATAATAAATGTTAAAATATGCATAGATTGCAAAGTATCTGGAAATGTAGATACTATTAAAATAACCTTTAGGTTATCCATGAGCTTTAACAATTAAATACAATTTTACATAGACTCATAGAGTAGTAACTCTACATAACTCTTGTAAGTGAATTACTTACAGGCATAGGCTGGAATTCCTTAGCTTGGATAGTGGTGAGGGAGAGGTACAAAGTGATTTGAAGTCAGAACTGTCACAAAGACCTAGCTTTGTCACTTATTTGCTTTGTGAGCTAAAGCAAGAAATTCACTTCTCTAAACCTGTTTCCTTTCCTATTAAATTAGAAAAATACACTTTATGCCGCATTGTGAAACTTAAAGTGAAAGTCACTCAGTTGTGTCTGACTCTTTGCGACCCCATGGACTGTAGCCTGCCAGGCTCCTCTGTCCAGGGAGTTCTCCAGGCAAGAATACTGCAGTGGGTAGCCCTTCCCTTCTCCAGGGCATCTTCCTGACCCAGCGATCGAACCCGGGTCTCTTGCTTTGCAGGCAGATTCTTTAGCATCTGAGCCATGGGGGAAGCCAGACAGTAGTCAGTGAAATTTAAAGTAGACCATCTATATAAACACCACACACAGGTCCTGTTAGCTAGCAGGATTGCTAAGATTTTTATTTGTGCCTGACATAGTCCTAGATGGTTGGGTGCAAATAGGGAAAAACTTGGCTCCTTCCTTCAAATCCATAGAACACCGTGGAGGAAATAACACATGAAAAGCTGACATCCATTTGGAGTGCAAAGTCCTGTGATAGCTGTATTGCAGGGAGCACAGGGCAGTGGAATCAGAGACTTCTTAGACAAAATGGTCCTAAACTCAAGTTGACAATTGAGTAAGATATGTGTCGGTTGAAAGATGGACTCTGTTGGGGTGGGTACCATAACAAATTACCACAAACTAGATGACTTAAAACAACAGAAATTTATTCTCTCCCAATTCTGGAAGCCAGAAGAAGGAGTTCCTTAGGGAGGCTCTCAGACAGAACCCATTTCATTCCTTTCTCCTAGCTTCCGGTGGTTGCCACAAATCCTTGGCATTCTTTGACTTGTAACTGCATCACTCTATTCTCTTCCTTGTTCCTCATGTGGCCTGCCTCCCTGTGTGTTTTCACATGGCCTGACAAAGATACCAGTCATTGGATTCAGCGAGGCCCATCCTAATCCAGTATGATCTCATCTTAACTAAACTAATTATATCTGCAAAAACCCTTAAGGTCACATTGTACGGTTTTAGGGGAACATGAAACCTGTTTAACCCAGTACAGTAGCCCTCTGGTCCCCCCAGTTTCATGTCATCTCATGTGCAAAATACATTTACCCCATCTCAATATCCCCAAAGGTCTTAACTCATTCCAGCATTGTTGTTTAATTGACAAGTTATGTCAACTCTTTGTA
>SJYC01044201.1:0-20386 GCA_006408675.1 Madoqua kirkii | reverse complement strand
ATGTCCAACTCTTTGTAATCCCATGGACTGTAGCCCACTAGGCTCCTCTGTCCATGGGATTTCCCAAGCAAGAATACTGGAGTGGGTTGACATCTCCCGGCAGAACAGGTTCTACTAGATTTTAAGGTCTGAGAATAATCCTCTTTGGCTTAGTGCTATATCTTCTGGACCCACGGTTATACGCTCTGGCCTTTGCATCTGTAGCTTTGCCCTCAGAGTCATTCTTCCTTCATTTCCTCCCACCTCTGTCCCTTTCAGTCCAAGCTGGCACCATTTCTGTTGGTATAAAATTCTTCCGTTTGTCTCCCATGCAGCACAGGGAGATGACACCATGTAACATCAGGTTCTCCACAGATCCTTCCTGAATAACTCTATTTCTATTGCAGACTTTTGCCAGGATTAGTTGATTTGATCCCTGAGTCATATACCTAATTTTTTCAACAAAATGTAGTCCAATTAGAACCCTTCTACTCTCTCCAGGACACACTATCTCATCTTTTGCTGTCTGAATAGGCTGAGAATTTTCCACCTCATTAAGTGATGGTCCCTTTTTGTGTAACATACCTCCATTGATTGTTCCTCTTACATTTTGCCATAAGCAGCAAGGAGAAAATAGGCCACACCTTCTACACTTGGAAGTCTCCTCGGCTAATTTATCCAAGTTCATCATTTACATATTCTACCTTCTACCCAACAGTAGAGCACAAATCAGCTAAGATTTCTGTCACTTTGTAACAGTTAAACACTGCCTTTCTTCCAGTTTCCATTAACATGCTCGCTAGAAGCAGCTTTAATTGTTCATATTTCTATCAATGTTGTTAATCATAGTATATGTTATTCTCTAAGACAATACATGCTTTCTCTACAGCTTCCCTAACTTATTTCTGAGCTCTCACCAAAATTACCTTTAACATTCATATTTCTACCAACAGCCTTTGCAAGGAAATCTAGACTTTTTCTATCGTGTGCATAAAAATAATTCCCTCCTATACCCATTATACAATACCAGAGTCACTTGCAGGCCTTTAGGGGTATATTACAGTAGCACCTCATTCCTGGTGCCCAAATGTATATCAGTTTCCTAGGGCTGACATAACAAATTATCCTAGACTAGGTGGCTTGAAACAAAAGGAATTTATTCTCTAGAATCCTGGAGGCCAGAAGTCTGAAATCAAGATGTCAACAGCACCATGCTTCCTATGAAGAATCTAGGGAAGAATCTTTCCCCTCTTCTAACTCTGGTGGCTTCTGACAGTTCTCAGCATCTCTTATCAATCTCATTTCTGCCTTTGTCATCAAATGAACCTCTTCCCTGTGTGTCTTTATAAGACCTTCTTAGAAGGACCACCCTAATCCAATATGACCTCATTTTAACTAACTACATCTGCAAAGATCCTCTTCCCAAAAAGGATAGCGTTAAGAGGTTCGAGGTGAATGTGAGTTTTAAATGGACACTATTCAGTGTTGTGGGCTTACCTGGTGGCTCAGTGGTAAAGAACTCACATGCCAGTGTAAGAGATGCAAGGGACTTGGCTTCAGTCCCTAGGTTGAGAATATCCTCTGGAGAAGGAAATGTCATCCCGCTCCAGTATTCCTGCCTGGGAAATCCCATAAACAGAGGGGAGCCTGGAAGGCTGCAGTCCATGGGGTCACAAAAAGTCAGACACAACTTAGCAACTAAACAACAAGAATTCAATTCAGTATGGTTTCTTATAGATCCCTGATTATCCAGCATCCTCTGTTTGATTGAAAATACTAATATGAAGTTGCCATGATGAGAGTTTACTCATTTGACCTACTGTCTGTATTCTAATCCCCTGTTTCTTTTCAAACTGTTTCTTGAATATTTAAACCTTTAAACTGACAGATGGACTGATTGATGATGATGCCTTGAGAAATCTGAACATGATGTTTCTCTGGAGATGGGAATTTTGCCAAGGTGAGGTCAGAAACAGTAAAACATTGTTTTTAGTTCATTGGATTAATATGTCTGCCTGCTGCTGACTGTGGTTAAATAATAATCTTTGTTTTTGTTCATAGTTAATTACTTGCTCAAGCTGAAAATATCAAGGGTTCTTTAAATGAATCCCTGAATTGACATTTAATACACGGTCTGCCCTGTCTACCCAGCCTGAGGTTTGTTATTTTAACGTATCAATCAATGGCAAAGTCAATGTGTAAGTTGCTAGTGATTTTGAAAGTTATCTTTGTATTCAGTAGTCTTTTAGCTTGTTTGTAATTGAAGGTCATTCTTTAAGAAAAAGAATGATATCCAAGACCATGAATTCACTGCACTTTCTAAGCTCTTGAGAGTGGAGATTTACAACATCAATGTGTGGTTGAACTTCTACTCCAGCTCATCAGGCTAATGCTTACAAGTTCAGTTCTTTTCACATGATGCAGATAATTCCAATAATACTATACTTTACTTGATTAGCTCTTAGAAAATGAATATCTGTGTTATCATTTGAAACCTATGAAACAATATCCTTTTCCGTTTTAGGGAAGCCTCTTTTCTCACCAATACATTGACTAGGTTTTACTTCTGTTATCTTCATAGCAATCCTTTTTCTGGTGCTTCTATTTAGTCACTAAGTTATGTCTGCCCCTTTGCAACCCCATAAACTGTAGCCTGCCAGGCTCCTCTGTCCATGGGCTTTCCCAAGCAAGAATACTAGAGTGGGTTGCCATTTCCTCCTCCAGGGGATCTTCCCAACCCAGGGATGGAACTCGCATCTCCTGCTTAGCAGATGGGTTTTTTTTTTTACCACTAGACACCTGGGAAGCTCAATCCTTGTAGTAGGGATATTATATTTAGAAATTATACATCATACTAGTTATAAGCTGGGGTGTTTGTTGAAGTTCTTGAGGAGAACATACTCATTTAGATATTGTTGTAGGCTGAAACCTTCCTCCACTCCAAAAAAGAAAAAGAAACCCCACAGA
Organism: Madoqua kirkii; assembly: GCA_006408675.1. Taxonomy (NCBI): domain Eukaryota; kingdom Metazoa; phylum Chordata; class Mammalia; order Artiodactyla; family Bovidae; genus Madoqua; species Madoqua kirkii. Next base: position 17,440 of record SJYC01044201.1, on the reverse strand, counting down.
AAAACAATACTTTTCCCCTGGAACTTGTGAATGGCACCTTGTTTGGGGAAGCGGCCTTTCACGTGATTAGGTTAAGGATCTAGGTTATTCTGGATTACCCAGGTCCAGAGATTATTCTTGGTTATCCAAGTTCACCCTAAATACAGTCACCAGTTTTCTTATAAAACAGAGGAAGATTTGACAACAGAAAAGGTAATGTAACCACAGAGGCAGAGACTGGAGTAATACAAACACAAGCCAAGCAAGCCGGATGTGGAAGAACCAAGGCACAAATGCACCCCTGCCAAAGCCTCTAGGGGGACATGACCCTTCCAACACCTTGATTTTGGTCCATTGAAACTGATTTTGAAATTCTGGGCTTCAGACCTTGTGAGAGAGTAGATTTCTGTTGCTTTAAGTCATCAAATGTGGGATGTTATGGCAGCTAAAATTTTCTCTTAGAAGATGTGAGATACACCGTATCCTACCTAAAATACTACTCCACCAATGCTCTCTCTTCTGGACCTACAGTTGTCCTCTCTGGCCTCTGCACCTGGGGGCTCTGCCCTCAATCTTTCTTCCTTCATTTCCTCCCATCTCTGTCCCTTTTGGTCCAAGCTGGCTGCATTTTTACTGGCATAAAATTCTCTTGTTGTTTCCCATGCATCTAGATTTATAGTAGTTCTTTGGAGTAAGCAATTCCTGAGTTTTGAGTAACCTCTCTGCCCTTTGATGTTAGGAGTAGTACCTAATCTGGAAATCAGAATTAACTCCGAACTTTCCTACAGAACTTGGAAGCTATTTCAGTGATGTCATTTAAAAAATAAATACATCTTTCTCCACTTGAGAAGTGTATTTCGGATTTCCTCCTTTTGTAAACACTTATATTCCTTTATAAAGGCTCAAATTCTATTCAGTCTTCATTTCACATTATAAATTACAAATTAAACCAAAGCTTTCTTTCTTTATGGGTGCAAAATTGATGGTACAATGAATTGTTCTCTCAAATGGCTAATTATATTTCTAGTTGCCTACTTGAAGGTCTAATTAGCCAATTGCATATGCTTATGTTAGAGCAAGGAGATAATTGGCATTCTCAAGCAGGTAATTAGAAAAGCAATTAGTAGTGCCCATACCTAATTACAAGAATGAAAACGGTACCCACCAAAATGGTACCAGTGTCTCCTGGGCAGGAAAAACCAGTCTCTGGAAAGTGATAGGAGACTTAATGCATCTGGCAATATCATAATGAGAGGCTGTAAAACAAACCACAGACTAGACCTACCTGGTCTAGTATGTAACCTTCTCTGAAGGGGCGGTTGGGGGAGTTTCTCTACTGACGATAATAACCTACCAGAAAACTTGTGCCTAAACCTAGATCCATGTCAGGATCATTACAATCTTCAAAATTCTTTCATTCTGAGACTAATAGATTGTGAAATCCATTCTGCTATAGTGACTTTGGGTGGTGGTTTGTTATCAGCATCCATTTTCCACGTGTTGTGAAATGAAGTGTCCTGCGAAGAACATCATTTTCGTTTGGGTTGGTTTTCAATGGTACCAGACCAGCTCTTGAAGTAACAGAATTTCAGTCAAATGTTTCGCTTTGAGCAGAAAGCTTCCTGTGGTTAGCAGGATTTGTTGTTGAAATCCTGGCAGGTTTTCTGCCCGATTAAGCTTCCAATTGTGCTTTTTGTTCTTTGTTACTCAATCATAAACTAGTCATGTAAATGAGAAGGGTTAGAAATAGGGAAATGTGTTTTCATCTGACAGCAAGTCAAACAGTTTCTCTCTCAAGTAACAAGAAAATAAAACTCGTTGAAATATTTGGTACTCGAAATTCCTGAAAACATTGTGTCTACTGTCAGAAGAAATGCACAAGCCTGAATCACTCCCTCTCCTGGCACATTTCAGTAGGGGTGCACAACGCAAATTACAGTGTGCTTGGTGCTGGTGGTGGCACCAGGGAGCTCTGCCCACAGCACCCAGGGCTCAGTGCTGAAAGGGTTCAGTTGTGTGGGTTGGGCAGAGAGTTGCCTGAAAGAGCTAAGGAGGATAAGGTCAGAGACTCCAGAAATAGAACAAGCATGCCAGAAGAATTAATGATTTAACTGGGAAAAATGCCTTTGTCATTTTTCCCCTATTTTTAAATTTCTTTGGCCTGTATTCTCTTTTCCCATCATGCCTCTCATCCCCTCTGAGTCAGTAACCTCCATCAGGACTTCCTATCTTGCAAACCAGGGCAAAGTGTCTAGGACTATGGAAAAGTTTTACCTGGAAGCCAAAGTCAAAACAAATGCAGATCTGCTGTTACAGGTTGAGCATTTTAAATGCTCCAGCACAATTGAGAATCAAAATATGGAAAATATACTTAAATGCATAATCAAGAGGTTATTTTTTTAATTAGCAGTGATTGAAGGATATACTACAAAAGAAGGGTTGAAAACATTAATTACATGACCGATAAAGAATAAGTAGGTTTTGCTTGAAATGTAATTTCAAATAGTATTATTAGCCAGAGAATAAAGATATTTTAATGCCTTTAAACATCGGTGGGTTTTGTTTTGTTTTTTTCTTGGCTTTCATTTTTCCCCAAAACACATTTTATTTGTGTGTTTGCATGTATTTACATGTTTTCTAAGTCAATTTTGGGACCATAAAATATGTGATCTGAGATGTCAAATATTAAAGAGCAGGATAGTCTGACAGTAGTTACCTAGCCTCTACCTAATGATGAACCCAGGGACTCCCAAAGAGCCTTGTTAGTTTATTTATATATATGTGTGTGTGTGTGTGTGTGTGTGTGTGTGTGTGTGTGTGTGTATCTATATCTGTCTATCTATATATATATTTTTTTTCCTCTTATTGTTTGAAGGAGTTTCCTTATTTGAATTGACTCCCTCATTGTAACTTCTGCCCACTTGTCCTGTCCTATTTCTAGTCCCCAAAGCTGCCACAGAAAGGATCTGGCCCTAATACAGTGACAACTTTTCAGATATCAAAAGGCCCATGTGCTAAATTTTTCTTCCTAATCCCCGGTCCCTCTGTAGGCCTTCCTCCTCCTGTTTTATTTTTAGCTCTCTGTTCTGTTAAAGAGTGTCAAAACAATACCTAAATTAAACCCATATTCAACCAGAGGTACACTAGTCAAATTGAGCTGAGGGTAGAAAGAGAGAGGGGACACTCAGTACTCTACTTAATTTAGCTATAGAAACTTGCAACTTGACTTCTTTAAAAAAAGGTAGTTGAATATGTTGGTTTCAGAGAGACCTAGCCTGGATATGTTTTTAGAATGTCCATGCTTTGGGGGCTTCCATCATAGCTCAATCAGTAAAGAATCTGCCCGCAGTGTAGGAGACCTGGGTTCAATTCCTGGATCAGGAAGCTCCCCTGGAGAAGGAAATGGCAATCCACTCCAGTATTCTTGCCTGGAGAATCCCATGGACAGAAGAGCCTGGCAGGCTACCATCCATGGGGTTGCAGGACTTAATGGCTAAAACCACCACCGCCATGCTTAAAGGTAATATTTCACTTACCTTTCTAACTGTATTCTCTGTCTCTGGCTACTCTATTTTAATAAGCTAAAACTAGAAGAACATTAAAAGCCACCTATTTTCTTTACTCTGAGTTTCTCACCTCACGTATGTTTCATGCTTCATGTAGAAATGTCATTAGTATTAAAGAAAAGGTGTCAGAAAGTTTTGAGTGAACACATTTTCTTGATTCTGCCATCTCCCAACCAAATGCAGTTTCTATGTGATTTTCATGAAGCAACCCAAAGGAGTTATAGACATGGATGGAGGCTGAGAATCTTTCAGGCAACTACTAGTAACCATGGTAATTTTAAGAAAAATATATTATGACATTTTCCTGTCTCAGGGCCTTTTAACTTCCTTTTACTTCTTCCTGGGAGCCTTTTCCCCTCGGAGATCAACATAACTTAATCCCTCACTTCATCCCAGTCTTGGCTCAGATGTCACCCTATCAGTGAGGCCCTGCCAAGTCTGCTGACTTAAAATTGAATTTCCCTGTCCGTCCATACACCCTGGATCACCCCCTTCCCTGCCTTACTTTTCCCATCAGCATCTTACATGTGTTTTTTCTCATTTTATTTGTGAAAGCTATCATTCATACAGGAGAGTGTAAAAAATGTGTGTACAGTTGAGAGCAAACACTTGTGTAGCCACACCCCAGGATAAGAAATATGAATCTTCCCCTGTGTTACTCCCAGAGGTAACGACTATCTTAACATTTCTGATAACCATTCCTTTACATTTCTTTCTTGTTTTATCATCTGTGTATGCATATATTAATAAATAATACATCATTTCCTTATTTATTATAGTCAGAATAATAGATCAAGATACCTGGCATTCATTGTACAAATGAATTTCTAGACCTACTCTAGAGCACCCCCAAATCCCTTCATGTCCAGCCAACTTGCCTCTTCCTTGACCAGCTATCTCAGCTACCTCTATTCTACCCCAATCTCCCACCTCACCCCACAAGTTTTTCCCCTTGCTTGGCATGTATTCAGTCTCTGATATTTACCCTTTTTGGATTTTCAGATTATTTCCCAGTTCTCTTAATAGGACAGTCTTCTCTTTTGAGTTAGGTCAGAATCAACTGACCAAGTAGTCTAATTTTACTGAAAATTATTCACCCTTCAGAATCCAAAGTACCTACTAGGCAAATGGCAGGTGTTTCTTTCATTCCTGAAACAAATTTCAGTGGTTGTAGAGTTTCTGATATTTGCTACCCATTCTAGTAGCAGGGAAGCTCAGTCTTGTGTTGACAGCCAAATTCTCTGTTCTCTGGTCCAGTCAGTCCTCAGAGTGACTTTGCTTTGCCGAGGGTTATCACATGCGCAAATCACCATTTTCATTTCGATTGATTCCAAAGATCCTAACAAGCATACTGCTTCACAGATGATCTCATTTTGTGTTGATAGTGTGCCCAATCATTTCATATACAATCAAAATCTGTAATCAGAGGTTATGCAAATGAAACGTTTTCATCATTGGGACCTCTGCCTGTTTGCAAGTGTCCTTCATCCTCATCTAGTTGAAGTTAGCTCTTATTCTCTTCTGCAGAGTTTCAATTGAACAGTGTCCACCTTTCTTTTGTACACGATGGAGTCCTGAGAACTGCTCATTTTCTTTTTATGTTGTTAGAATTAAATGTATGATTCATCCACAATCTGAGTTCTACAATAGCTGCAATCATGGTGTCACTGTCCTCTGAAATGAATTTTTAGATTCAGCAATCACTGCACTATCAACATATGTTAGGTGTAGCATCTAAATCTTCTGTTTAGAATATTGCCATTTTAACTATCCAAAGCAGTATGCGGTAAGAGTAATAGTATATATCTAAATTAGGCTTCTCAGAGGGCTCAGTGGTAAAGAATCTGCCTGCCAATGCAGGAGACCTGGGTTCGATCCCTGGGTCAGGAAGATCCCCTGGAGAAGGAAATAGCAACCCAGTCCAAGTAGTTTTGCCTGAGAAATCCCATGGACAGAGGAGCCTGGCGGCTACAGTCCATGGGATAGCAAAAGAGTTGGACATGACTTGTCAACTAAAGAACAACAAAAAAATCTCAATTAACTTTCCTGTATCATTTTTCAGTGTATTACTTTTTCTCTGCACTGGCTGCATTTTACCAGAAACAAAAGTTGTGGGGCAATAGATTATCCATACATAGTCTAGGAATTCCTTTGGTAAAGGAGAAATATTGAAAGTTCTGTAAGGAAAAAAATGTAATTTTTTGGCTTAGTTCTTTTCTTCAATAGTGTTAATATTTTTGCATTTCTTTCTTCATTCAAAGAATAGATTTTCAAGTGATGGATGAGATGACTAAATCCTCTTTAATAAACTGAAGTTTAAATAGGCTAAAACACACACACACACAAACTGTACTTCAAAAAATATAATTGAAGTATGTATTTTCAGTTTGAGAAATTTATTTTATAGCAGTCATTCTTTCTAGAGATAATACCTATTTTCTGTGGCAAATTAAACCAGTTCTTTGATTTATTATTCCAAACATTTAAAAATAACTGGCATCTGGAAGAAAGCAATTATATAACTGATTGTATCCATATAAGAACTAAAATTTTAGGGATATATTTTAAAGTGGAGGCTTAAGCATTTTTCTACTATTACCACAAATAATAATTTGATCACTTTTGAGGGTTGTGCGTTGCATTGCTCTTGAAAAGAAGATCTTGCTGACAATCTTAAATAAAAATAAAATATGGTTTATAAAAAAGGTAATTTGTGGTTATGCATAGTCTGTGCTCATTCCACTTTTTAGCATAAGGTCATATTGGAAGAAGTATTTTCTTTTATATGTCTCCAGCTCAATAATGTAATAAAGTTATCCTGCATTTGAAGAATTTTGTTTAGTCTGTCATCATAGAAATTGATGATAGGTTGCCAATGTGGCAAAGGTTATAAGTTCAAACATACTGATTATTATCATCTGTGTTAAAGTGACCTCAACACTTTCCAAAACATATTGATATAATAGTGCTCATCATCCATATTTTATTAGACCACAATAAAGATAATACTACCACCATGGATTTTATAAAACAACTTTCAAGAAACTGAAAATTTCATGTATTTTAATATAAGATGCTTGAGGATCGACCACATTTTTTAAAAATGAAAATATAGAAACTAGCAGATAGGAATTACCCCTAAAGATGCCAGTCATAAATAGCTGTAATATCAGTCAGTTGGCAGTTAATTAATTCATTCATCAAATATTTATTGCCTACCTCCTGTATGCCACCACATCCTGAAACAGTAGAAAATTAAATGTTTTTAAAATAAAATTAATAAGGATGGAAATGAAGAATGACTGCTAAAGGGTGTGAGATTTGGGGCTGAGGTGATAAAAATGTGTTCAAATTAGATTGCAGTACGCACAGCTTTGAACATGATAAAACCTGAACTATGCAGTGCAGTTTACTTTAAAAATATTTATTTGTTTTTGGCTGCACTGGGTCTTCGTTGCAGAGTGCAAGCTCTTTGTTGCAGCCAGAGGGCTATGGGACTTTAGTTTCCAAACCAGGAATGGAATCCAAGTCCTCCTGCATTGGAAGGCAAATTCTTAACCACTGGACCACCAGGGAAGTCCGTGTAATGAGGGTTAAATGGGTGGATGTTATGGAATGTGAGTTAGATTTAAATAAAGCCTTATTGCTGAAAGACAGAAACATCACAATGAGATTAAAATATTGACTTCAAGCCAGTGTTAATCAGCTAGGCAAGTGTGCACCAAGCAGTTTATTAGGCAGTCCTAAAGAAGGCAGACCACTTGAATTTAGGCTTAGTGGCTGTTCTACTTCAGATGTATAAGCAGACTCGCGCCTTGCAACACATTATGCTTCTTTTTTTTTTAAACAACCACAAATTTATAGATAATTTGTGTCAACATTTTTTCCTGTACCATTTGAGAGTAAGTTGCTGCCTGAAACCCCCTTATCTCCCAATACTTTGTATGTTTCCTAAAAATAAAAACATTCTTCTCCATAACTACAATATACCATCAAAGTGGGGAAATTAATTATTTCATTACTATTCATTAATTCATTACATATTAATTCATTGCTGCCATATAATCCTCAAGCCTCATTCAGGTTTCATCAGTTGGCTCAGTCATTTATAGCCAGATTATAGCAAAACAAACTAGTTGAGACCCAGGCATTGAATTTAGTCTTTTTTTGGTCTAGAATAGTTTCTATAACATCACACAAAAAAGCCCAGACAAACTTTTTGGCCAACCCAATATTGTCTGGAAGGTAAGTTGCAAGTACAGAAATTTCACATCCTCTATCAGAGTTTCAATTTATTATTTATATAGAATAGTTGGCAAGTGACTCCTGTCCTCTACCCGATCTCTTAAAGTTCCTCAGGAAAAAAAATAGGGAAACATTGAAGGCTAGGGTGATACAGTACAGAGAAAATTCAGGCAGTCTTATCTCAGGAAGCAGTGATGTAGAAAGTAGATACCCAGTCATCACCCAACACAGTCTTTCTGTATCAGCCAATAAAATGTCTGTCAGCTAACCAGGAGATTCCTAGAATCACAGCTACAAGATGTCCCAGAATTGTCCCCATCAATTTTAAGCTAGAGTGATCATTACTTCTTCTTGTTCAGTCTCTGAGTCATGTCCAGCTCTTTGCAACCCCATGGACTGCAGCATTCCAGGCTCTTCTGTCCTTCACTATCTCCCGGAGTTTGCTCAGACTCATGTCCATTTTATCGCTAATGGTATCTAACCATCTCATCCTCTCCCACCCCCCTTCTCCTTTTGCCTTCAGTCTTAACCAGAATCAGAGTCTTTTCCAATGAATTGGCTCTCCACATCAATTGACCAAAGTGTTGGAACTTTAGCATCAGTCCTTCTAAAGAATATTCAGGGATTGATTTCCTTTAGAATTGATTGGTTCGATCTCCCATGGAACTCTCACGAGTCTTCTCCAGCACCACAATTTGAAAATATTTATTCTTTGGCACTCAGCCTTCTTTATGGTCCAACTCTCACATCTGTACATGACTACTGGAAAAACCATAGCTTTGCCTATATAGAACTTTGTCAGCAAAGAGATGTCTCTGCTTTTTAATACACTGTCTAGTTTTGTAACAGCTTTCCTTCCAAGGAGCAAGTATCTTTTAATGCCATGGCTGCAGTCACCATCCAGCATGACTTTGGAGTCCAGGAAAATAAAGTCTATCACTGCTTCCACTTTTTCCGCTTCTGTTTGCTGTGAAGTGATGGGACCAGATGCCATGTTCTTCATTTTTTGAATGTTAAGTTTCAAGCCAGCTTTTTCACTCTCCTCTTTTACCTCATCAGGAGGCTCTTTAATTCCTCCTTGCTTTATGACATTAGAGCAGTATTATCTGTGTATCTGAGGCTGCTGATATTTCTCCTGGCAAGCTTGATTCCAGCTTGGAATTCATCCAGCTCAGTATTTCACATGATGTATTCTGCATGTATGTTAAATAAGCAGAGTGACGATATACAGCCTAGATGTACTCCTTTCCCAATTTTGATCAAGTCAGCTGTTTCATGTCTGGTTCTAACTGTTGCTTCTTGACCCACATACAGGTTTGTCAGGAGATACATAAAGTGGTCTGGTACTTCCTTTTTTTAAGGATTTTCCACAGTTTGTTATGATCCACACAGTCAGAAGCTTTAGCATAGTCAGTGAAGCAGAAGTAGATGTTTTTTCTGGAATTCCCTTTCTTTCTCCCTTGATCCAACAAATGTTGGGAATTTGATCACTGGTTCCTCTACCTCTTTGAAATCCAGCTGATACATCTGGAAATTCTGGGTTCACAAATTGCTGAAGCCTACTATGAAGGATTTTTAGCATAAGCTTGCTATCATGTACGATGTGTGCAATTGTGTGGTAGTTTGAACATTCTTTGACATCGCCCTTCTTTGGGGTTAGAATCTAGGTTGTGCCAAACTTCAGACCAGAGTAGGTGGGGTTTGGGTCAGATGGACCTTCCACTCCCAAGTGGCCTGCTGCACAGGCTCAGCTTGATCATTTTGTTAATTTTGTAATATCATAACTTCACACTTCACACAGCTGGAGTTTTTGAACAGTCTTAGTCCAACTTATCTGATATAACAGAATGTCATAGACTGAGTAATTTATAAATATCAGAAACTTATATCTTACAGTTCTGGTGACTACAGAGTCCAAGAACATGGTGTGGGTAGGTTCAATGTGTGGTGAGGGCCTGCTTCCAGGTTCATTGAGCATCACCAGCTCACTGAGGCCACTTGTATAAGGGCACAAATCCCATTCATGAGGGCTCCACCCTTTTTTCCTAATCACCTACCAAAGTTCTTGCCTTCTGCACCTAGTACCATCACACTGGGAGTTAAGATTTCAGTGTGTGGATTGCAGGGGGGACACAAGCATCTATTCAGCCTGTAACAGACACCACTGTTTGCATTATGGCAGGGTTCTACTTTTATACCATTTTCTAAGATCTTGCTGTATACCAACGCTGTGTCAGCCAGTTTACATGCTTTATCGCTAATCTTTATATAGCCTATAAGGTGATAGGTACTGATATCTTTATTCTGTTGACTCAAATAATATGATGCTAAGAGAAGGAAAATTCCTGGCCTAAAATTATACAGCTAAATAACTGGGGGTCCAAAGTTAGAACTGAATTCAAGCCTGACTCTCATGTCATACGCTCCATAATTATACTCACTCATAAAAGAAAGGAAATCAGAGGGGAAAAAAACTGTTGAGAAAGAAACAGAAAGGTGGAGAAAGGCATTTTTGAAACAGGAGAAAAATAAATGAAATATGTTAGCAGCTCTGTTTTCTTAGCCCCAGAGGTCATTTCTGCCCAGGAAAAAAGAAGCTTTTTAACATTATCCATTGTTTTTATTCCTTTCCTGCTTATCTCCCACACCATAGACTCCCACCAAGACTCTTACGAACTTTCATGTTTCCTGAGAGCATTGAAGCTGTAACCGCTAATGGGGTGGTAGGCATGGTCTTTGGGAGGTAACTAGATTTAGAAGAAGTCATGAAGTTGAGGTCCTCAGGATGGAATTAATGCTCTTACTAGAAGAGAGCTGAGAGCTCTTCACATTTCCAACTCTCACATCCATACATGACTACCGCAAAAAAAACCATAGCTTTGACCACAGGAACCTTTGTTGGCCAAATGATGTCTCTGATCTTTAATTCCCTGTCAAGATTTGTCACAGCTTTCCTTCCAAAGAGCAAACGTCTTTTAATTTCATGGCTGCAGTCACCATCCACAATACCCATCTCACAACGCATGTGAGGATTCCTGTAAGCCAAGAAGAGGGTCCTCATCAGAACCCAACCATAATGTCTCTCTGATCTCAGATTCCCAGCCTCCATAACTGGGAGAAATAAATGCCTATTTAAGCCACGTCATACTTAGTACTTTGTTATAGCAGCTGAACTTACTGAGAAAATGACTTTTCATTTTCTTTAAGTATTCAAGTGAAAGGTCTTTGCCTCAGCCAGACCCATGGAATAGATTCACATCCCCACTTTTCAGCTCTTGATGGAGATGGCAGACTTCCTGTCTTTCTGGTCCTTTTTTTGCACTTGAACCCAAGGTTTCCCCAGCCATCTAGTCCTTGTTTGGTCTTTATCTCTGATCTTTATCCCTTCCTCTCTTGATTTAATGCCCTGTATTTGGGGACTCAAACCTCTGGTATGATGGCTAGTTAACTCTCTGTCTTATCTGATTTTAAATGATGGCCTCTTTTGACTTTGAAGAAATGAGTCTTCTAGGAACTATAATCTTTATGGCCACTTGGAAAAACTTAAAGTAGGGTAGGGTACTTTACTGCGGAGGAAACAAAGAAAAGGGAAAGAGCAAAGATCGTTAAGAGAAATAAGACTTTGAAGCAGAAGGTTCTGAAATTTCAGTGAATTGTTATGCTTCCAGTTGTGTTTAATAAATCATTTCTCCCTTTATTTGCAATAAGGGTGTTGGAATATTATCTTGGAAAATGCAAATTATGTGGTTAACCATTGTTCACTTTCTAAATTCTTTGATCATTTAACTTGTGAAGAGAGGATGTTGTTCATGGACTACACCCAAATGATATATACTCACATGGCTTAATGTCTGCGTTAGTGTGACTTTTCAGTTATCTTTATTAATGTGACTTTACTGTTCTACCATCTTCATCAACACGATTTTTACCATTCTAAGAAAGTCTTCCTCAGGAAGATAAAAATTAAAAATTCTTTTGTTGTTGTTATTATGCTCAGTAGGGTCCAGCTCTTTGCGACTCCATGGCCTGTAACCAGCCAGGCTGCTTTGTCCATGGAGATCTTCCAGGCAAGAATACTGGAGTGGGTTGCCATTTCCTTCTCCAGGGAATCTTCCCAACCCAGGGATCAAAGTTGATTCTCCTGCAAGTCTCCTACATTACAGGCAGATTCTTAACCACTGAATTCCTTAAATAATCCCACTTTGCCCTCCTGCTTCTGAAAGATCTCTAAAACTGTGCACGGAAGCTGTCTCCCCTGTGATTGTAAGCAATGAACTCAACTTATTAATGGGCTTGAAAAAATTTTATTTTGTTGGTATTTTGAGGGAGCCAACATAGAACATGAAGGTGATTGAAACCATTTCCTCTCAGGCTTAGGAAATTAAAGATCTAATTCTGCCCAGAAAAGAGAAGCTGCTCATCTTTATCCTGTAGAATCTGTAAGCTCATCATATTTTTCCTTGAGGAAAAAGTATTCCCACTGTCAAAAGTTTAGTATAGTAAGCATAGAAATGGAAAAAAAATTAATCATTTTTGTCAGAGGAAACTAAGTGGAAAAAAATACAAAACCACTATAAAAACAATTCATATGAAGTTATATTTTGAGATTTATTTTCTCCCTGGCATTTAGACACCTGAAATTCACTTTAAAATATGTTGGTGAACAATTCTCATTCTCCAGAAGTACATTTGTAAAACAGTAGTATTTCATAATAACAGTATAAAATAATTGACTGTCTCTTGTTTTGTGGGACTTGGCTTTTAATCTAAATAGATATGAAACCTAATGACATTCATCTATGTGAGACATTTGTAGACATAAGAGAAATTAAGTCACAAACCTATAAGACTAGTTCATAAATCAGCCAATCAGAGCATTGATAAAACTTTTCCAGAACACTCTCTAGGGACTCCTTGTTCCTCTGCAACTCGTTACCTGTTTCCTACGTCCTTTTAGGAAGGGTTCCTCTCCCACTGAATGCTTGGCAAAAGGAATGCATGCAATTAGAGTTTACAAGAGCTTCCAGCATTTGTGTCGTTTTTGATTTAACAATTTTGGAAAACGTGTTCAAAGATTACTCCTGATTTTAGCTTTCTCTGGAGTTTTCTAAAATGCTACTGCTACCAGGGCGTAAAAGTCAGCCAGCCAGCAGTAGAAATGCTGTCATATAACCATTAAGACTGCACTAAAAGGCAAAATCTTGTGGCTAAGAGTATTTTTAATGACTTGAAATTGCTTGGAGTGCTTTCTGGAAGTGAAAGGATGCTGATTTATTTACCTAGTATACTTACCTAAATTAATTTGGCAGGATTACTTTGGTCCTAATCCTCTTACAATGAAATTTAGATGTTAATATCTTCAAATGGTGCATCATTCTTTTCTTGAAGGATATAATATATTGCACTGACACGAATCTACAAGCAGTCGTTAAAGAAAGAAGTAAATTAACCCATTGCTGAAATAGGAGCAAGGACTACATTTTACATAGACTGTTTTTATGATTTTATATGACCTTGCAGATAAAACATCACTGTGTAAACTGTTAATGAGAACAAATAGAATCACATTTTATTTCTAGTTTCCCCTCATGGATACTTTCCCCTAGAAATATGAAAGAGGCTTTACTCTGGCATAATTTTTTGTTATAGTGGGGTTTTTGTCACATTTTAAATGAATGGGCTTTCTGAATACTTTTCTTATTAAGCACAATCTTTATTACAGGATGAATACTAATGAGATTCTCAGTACAGAGCATTTTTGTATATCATTCCCCTTTTTTGTAGCTAGTAACCATAATTACTAATATATAAATAGACTGTTCCAAGAGCAAAATCAGAACAGGTGTACTTTATTATATAAATATTCCCTTATTCCAGTTTTATATCATGTGTTTTTCTCCAATTATGAACACCTCCTTGGTCCTTAGGCTCATGGCCTTGCCAATAAGTATAAATATCTTGAGATGTGTATGAACTATGAAATATATTTTTGATAGCTAATAATTGATATGCCTTTTAAATGCATGCATGGGACGATCCCCTGGAGAAGGAAATGGCAACCCACTCCAGTATTCTTGCCTGGGAAATCCCATGAACAAAGGAGCTTGGAGGGCTACTGTCCATGGAGTCGCAAAGAGTTGGACATGACTTAGTGACTAAACAGCAATCAGGTTCGTATAGCTGACATTTAATTCATTTTTACCGTGTGCCAGGTTCTGAAGTGAGATGTTGAAACCCTAATCCCCTGTGTGATGGTATTTGAAAGTGGAGCCTTTGGAAGCTAATTCAGTTGTGCAGGTGGAGTTAATGGGATTAGTGTCCTTAATAGAAGAGATAAGAAAGAGACATCTCTCTCTCTCTCTGCCCCCATGAACCTCAGAAAGAAACCTACCCTCTGCACCAGAAAGAGAGTACTCACTAAGAACCTGAGCATGCGGGAGCCTGATCTCAGATTTCCAGCCTCCAGAATGGAGAGAAACCAGTGTCTGTTGCCTCAGCCATCCTATCTATGGTATTCTCTGATAGCAACCTGAAAGATGGTACATCACTTAATTGTCTTCTAAAATTCTTGCAGGAACTAGAGTGCATTACTTTAGAAAGGAACAAAGCTCAGATGGTAGAGGTGAAAGAGCCCATCTGAGATGCACAATCTCTAAAAGTTGTTCAAGATTTGAATCTGCATTTGTCTACACTTCCTAGATAGAGTTCTTAACTGCTTTCATGCACTGTCTTTCAAACTTACTTGTCTTGGTTGAGCATTTGACTCACATCTTCCCAGGACAGACACCATGTTTGACTCCATGCAGACCACAAACACCAAAAGCACAAAACCTTGAAATGAAAGCCATGCCTTTCTGTTGTGACACTGTGAAGCAGAGGTGGTTTTCCTCCCGCCTCTACTTCACCCAAGTGGGAACGCATTAAATTATAGCGCAGTCAACTTGAAACCATTATTACATATTATTGTTCAGTCACTAAGTCATGTCCGACTCTTTGCAGCTCCATGAACTGCAGCATGCCAGCCTTCCCGGTCCTTTACTATCTCTCAAAGTTTGTTCAAACTCATGTCTGTTGAGTCAACGGTATCATCCAACCATCTCATCCTCTGCTGCCCTGTTCTCCTCCTGCCTTCAATCTTTCCCACCATCAAGGGCTTTTCCAGTGAGTCAGCTCTTCACATCAGGCAGCCAAAGTATTGGAGCTTCAGCATCAGTCCTTCCAATATATATAAAATAAACATATATTTGTTTATTTTAAGATTACTGCAACTGTAGTGTAGTTTATAGGCTTGTCTAATAAAGCATAGATTAAATCAAAAGAATAATTTGCAAATTGTGTATTTGTTATATGTGTAGGTGAGATGGGCAAAGATGGAGTTCAAAGCAGTATGCCCGCTAGGAAAATATGTGAAAATGTGGAGGTATTTTTCAAAGGGCTACACATCCAGTGCCCAAATATTCCCCATCTCCCCAAGAATAGTAGAAGAGAATGCTCCTTTGTTTACCAGCGTAAAAATCCAGTATGGCCTCTTTTACAGTCCTTAGTCCGCCCTGTTTCCAACTATAGGAAATCCTGCCCATCCCAGAAGAGGACATTATAAGGTTATTCTTGGATGTCTCACTCTCCTGTGAAAGCAAATTGTGTTGGTTTCAAGGTGCTGCCTTATATTTTTTAACAGTGCCATGATTCTTTCTTCTCTAAATCTTACAGTTATCTACTTCCACGGGTCCATTTTGTCTCTTTTCACCATTTATGATTCTGTAAAATCATTTTCATAAATATATAAAACAATGTAGATCATTCAGAAATCCCTACAACTCATGTTTTAAACCAAACATTTACCATTCACGATTTCTTTCCAGCTATTTCACTCCACTGCTGCACCACCTACTTGCCTCTGCTCTGCTAGAGGTGTGTTGAGAGAGTGCCAGGGAGTTTAGTTCTATCTACTAGAACAGAACCAAAAAGCAACTTTAACTTGACAGGATCCTGTTTTCTCCAGCCGCATGATGGGGAGGATACTTGGACACCCAGGTAGTTTGTGGCTAGAAGACACAGCCAGCATGTTTGTCTGTTAGAGACTTTTACAGACCTAGATTCTAAAAATCATCCCAATAATAACCTTATATTATGTAAGAAAAGTCTACAATGGAATGGATTTTCACATTCAGAAATTATGTGCATTTTCCCAGCATGATATCCACTTACCCAACACTTTATGCCACATAAAACGATAAATTATCCAGTGTGATCTAAAACCATCAGAAACATTTAAAAGTTTTATAGTACAGTATTTTAAAGTTTACTAACCATTATATAAAATTAATAAGATAGTTTATACAGTTTCTTGCTTTATTGATTGTGGGTAATAACCTGTAGAAGGGAATATAGTAGAATGATGTGACTAACTGCCTTTAAAAGAAACGTATTTAAACTTGAGTCATTTTTTTTCTCAATGTCTCTTGTATTCTTTTCATTTCTGAAGTCTTAGAGAGGAGCAGTCAGATATTGAATTGCTTTATTCACTAAAAATTTTCTGGAGACTTTCTTTAAGGGAAAATGTGGATTTTAATGCATAAATTTTTTAGACAGACTATTGAAGTTGAAATTTCATTTCAAGAGGCAGTCAGCTTTGTTTAACTCTATATTTTTAGTATCCAAAGTTACTGAACCAGACTTCGCTTTAATTAATAACTATAGGATGTGAGGCAGTTCCAGTACTGCTTTCTATTAACTTGCAATTTCCTGTAGGAAATTAATAAAGTGAAAGAGGGAGGTGGCCAGCAAGAGTAAATACATGCTACAGTTGCAAGTCAGTAAAATTCATCAGAATAAATTAAGGTGCACAGTTTCTTCTAATTCTCTGAAGTTTCCTAATTCTTAAGCAAATTTGACAAAGAAACAGAAATGACAAAAATCTGAAAGTAGTCAAATTTAATATAAAATAGTTTCGCTTTAATTAATAACTATAGGATGTGAGGCAGTTCCAGTACTGCTTTCTATTAACTTGCAATTTCCTGTAGGAAATTAATAAAGTGAAAGAGGGAGGTGGCCAGCAAGAGTAAATACATGCTACAGTTGCAAGTCAGTAAAATTCATCAGAATAAATTAAGGTGCACAGTTTCTTCTAATTCTCTGAAGTTTCCTAATTCTTAAGCAAATTTGACAAAGAAACAGAAATGACAAAAATCTGAAAGTAGTCAAATTTAATATAAAATAGATTATTTAATTAAATGGTGAAGATACAGAAATTTGCTAAACAATGTGATTCTCTGGTTAAAAAAATAGATTCTAGAAATACACTGTCTGAGTGTGAGTTCTGTGTTAGCTATTTACTAGCAGTGGGAATTTGGGCAATTTACTTAATCTTTCATATCTCTTTATGTTTAAAATCAGGCCCAAGATAAAACCTATCTCATAGGGTTGATGTGAAAATTAAAAGAGTTAATATGTATAGTACCTGGTATACAGGAAGTGCCAGATTTGACTGCACTTGTGTTTTCTTCAATATTATTTTGTTGAATATCTTTTCATTAAGCTATCTCTTCCCATAACCATTGAAACCAAATCTTTGGAAGAGAAATTTAAGTTTATAAAATAAACTCCCAAATTTTAGTTAGTTTTTGAGTCTTTCACATTAATTTGCTTTC
>SJYC01044200.1:0-59099 GCA_006408675.1 Madoqua kirkii | reverse complement strand
TAGAAGACATTTTCAAGTATATTTTTTCTTACTCCCTTAATTAACTTTAATCAGACATTCTTAGAACATCTTGTACCTACAAAAAATGTTCTTTGACAACCAACTACAGTCTGAAAAGGAGAATCTTATTAGAATTCTTTTTCATTTGAACCATAGTAGTGAATATCATTTTCATTATCCTAGTAGTGGAAGCTACAGTATGTATTGCTTTTTGGAAAACTGAGAAAATGATATCTGATTTTTTAAAAAGCAACCTTAATAAAATAGGTCAAAACCCCGTTCAGTCTCTGAATATCACATAAAGGTAAGATCAGGTAACTGAATAAACTAATTCTGCCTTCTAAATATTCCTGTACCTTAATGGAGGGAGCAAATATGAAAGTATATACCTTTCAAGATCAGTTAATACCTTTAAAGATCCTATTTGAGTCATCATCATCATTATATCAGTCATATTGAGAAAATGTCATGATGTTGATTTGGTCAACAGTGGTAGCTTATCTTCTTCCAAATATATATTTTTAATTTTTAAATTACTTCCAAAGAGATTTCTCAGAACTTGTCATTGACTAAAGATCAGAATATTATAGTGGTTCCTTTGTTAATGAAACATATTATATGCTTATTTTAATCATTTTGATTGTTTTCATCTTCCCAGTGCATGAGTGCTTACTCGCTTCAGTCATGTCGGACCCTGCAGCTATAGAGTGACCACAGCCCACCAGACTCCTCTGTCCATGGGATTTTCCAGGCAAGAGTACTAGAGTGAGTTGCCATACCCTCCTCCAGGGCATCTTCCTGACCCAGGGATAGAACGCGTGACTTCTGCATCTCCTGCACTGCAGGCAGATTCTTTACCCACTGAGGCACCTGGGAATCTCAGTCTACCCACTAGATCTTATTAAAATAAAAAAAATAGAGTCTAATCATTTAAAATAAATTCCTTATTTGCAGGAAGCATTCCAGATACAAAGACATATGTAACAGTGAGCTATCAGTCACACACAGAGAGAGAGAGAAGCGTTACAAAGAATAAGTGGGCAGCTGGCCTTGGCAGTCTGAATGTTGTCTTCCTTCATTGGGATTATGTAGTGATCTTGCCTGGAGAATCCCAGGGACAGCGGAGCCTGCTGGGCTGCCGTCTATGGGGTCGCACAGAGTCGGACACGACTGAAGCGACTTAGCAGCAGCAGCAGTGTTCTGTGACATGCCTTTGAATTGCTACAGGACATTAACCCTCAGGGCTCGGGAAGGGCCTTAGCCAGGAGGGTCGGGCAGAAGAAAGAAGAGATTGAGGCAGCTCTGGTATAGGAGCTGGTATAGGAGAAAGCGCTCTTAATTTTCACAGTGCCTCTCTTGTGGTCTAGCTTGTAAGAAAGCACATAGAAAGTAGCCATGCGACATGGGTATAAGTTGAACCTCCATATGTCCATTAGATATAAAATCTGAAACAAGCTGTCAAGCCTCTGTGGGCCTCAGTTTCTTCATGTATTAAAAATGATAGTACTATCGACCTCACAGAATTATTGTTATCTAAATTCTTTAGATACATGAGAAAAACCTTTCTCACATTGCAAACCATGATGCATATCAGTTACTGCTCACATACCCCATCGGGGTAGCAGGAAATCTGAGAGGCACGTTTGCAGAGGCACATGCCTGCCTGCATAATGCATGTATGAATAGGTGGCAGCCATTCAGCAAATGAGCACACAAACATTAAAAATTCCTGAAAGCCAGTCCATTTCAAGACTTCTCGCACTTATTTTATTCACACTTTAACTTGAGTATAATATGATAAAGACTCGTAAGCTGAGAATGAGTGCTGAGATGTACTCTAAATTGTGAGAACCCTGTGCTGTAGAAAAATAGAGTTTTATTATTTGAAATTAATAAAATTAGTCTGTTCATGAATTTGAAATTGCTGTTGAGTTTCACCAACGTGTCCAGTTGTTGTTTTTAAATTATGTTTTCTTCACTCCTTCTCTTAAATCACAGATTAAGTGAAGCTTGACAAATGTCCATAAAGACTAACTTCACTGTAAATTAGCCTCCCATCTTTAGATCAGTGTTAGTGACCTGTCTTTAAGTGGAGGTTGATTTAAGAATGGAGATTTTTTTTTCCTTTAACTTTGTCTCCTTATCAAGCAGGATTTAACAAAACAAAACAATAGAAATAAGTACAAATGTGTGCACAGAATCAGTGGAAGTAGCGAGAGGAGCCTCTAGCCTCAAATCTATAAAGGCTAGAAAATAAGAACGTGGAGGGACTCTGAATAGATGTACATTTTCTCTTCCCAATGATTTCCTGCCTTGTAATTCTTTTAAAAAATTATATTTCAATCTCAGATTGCTGGGTAAGAGAGAATAAATAGGAAGCCAAGCTGATTCCATGACCTTTCAGGACTCTTCCACATAAGCATGTGGTATGTGGCTTATTATATTCTCCGGGAACACTCTCTAGAAATGGGTTCAGTGAATTACAGTCTTGGGGCTAAACAAGATAATTTTAAGTAAAACGAAATCCCTCTTCAATGTGACAGTAAAATAAGAAACATTCACATTACCACTAAACTCCACTGAGCACAAAACTTTAATCACTTCACATCTAGCTCTGTCTACCTGCCAAATTGCTGGAATTCTCTGTGTCTGCTGTCACAGGGTACGATCTGCCAACTGCAGCTTCTCACAATCTGCCGGTTTGTTCTATAAGGGACCCCTGGCTACTGTGCATCACCAAGCTCTTTGGTCTCTTGCCCAGCATCAGTGACCTTGGGCAGTGGGAAACCCAGTTGACCATGGTGAAAGGTTAAGGATGAGATGTCCCTACTTATCATGTTCCCTGTCTTTTCATTCCTGAGTGCAATTCGCCTGTATGAATATACTACAGATTCATCTATTCGCTTGGGGTACATCCAGTTTGGGGATGTTACAACAGATACTTTGAAAATTTATATACAAGTTTATGTGAATATAAGGTTTCATTCTCAAGGACAAATCCCAACAGAGGAGTTGCTGAATCCTAAATTAAGTATGTGTGTGTGTATGCTCAGTTGCTCAATCGTGTCTGACTCTTTGCAACCCTATCTATCCACGGGATTCTTCAGGCAAGAATACTGGAGTGTGTTGCCATTTCCTCCTCCAGGGGATCTTCCCAACCCAGGGATCGAACCCATGTCTCTTGTGTTTCTGACATTGGCAGGCAGATTATTTACCATTGTGCCACAAGGGTTGGGAAAATACTCTGGAGGAGGAAATGGCAACCCAGCAGGCTACAGTCCATGAGGTCGCAGAGTTGGACACGGCTGAGCAACTGAACGCACGCGTGTGTGCGTGCACACACACACACACACACATTAAGTATATGTTAAACTTTTTAAAAAGTCGACAAAGTGTCTTCCATAGTGGCTGTGCCATTTTATACAGTCACCAGCCATGTAGGAGAGTTCAATTTGCTTCACATCTTTGCCAGCACACTGCATTGTTAATATTTTTTTCGAATTTCTCATAATAAACCTGTAGTGGTAAACAACAACAAAAAGGAGTGAGATGTATTATAATTCATTCATTCATTCAACACATGCTTAGTGAACAGCTACTGTGTGTCAGACACTTGGGCACACACTGTAAGAATTTTTACTTGAAATCTAAAGAGGTAAAATACATAGAAGCAGAGAGTTGGATGCTGGTTACCAGAAATGGTGAGATAGGGACAGTTAGGGGTGGATGGTGGTCAGAGGCACAAAGTTGCAGTTATGTAGCATCAATAAGCTTAGAGACCTAATATACAACCTAATGAATACATTGGTTAATAACATTGTATTGAAAACTGGAAGTTTGCTAAAAGAGCAGATTTCAGATGCTCTTACCACACACAAAAAATGATAACTGTGTGGAGATGATGATTAACTTGACCCCAGTAATCATTTCCCTTCCCTAATGGCTCAGTCAGTAAATAATCCTGGAATGCAGGAGACCACCTGCAATGTAGGAGACCCAGGTTCTATCTCCGGGTCGGGAAGATCCCCTGGAGAAGGAAATGGCAACCCACTCCTTTATTCTTGCCTGGAGAATCCCATGAACAGAAGGGCGTGGCAGGCTATGTCCATGGGGGTCCCAGGAATCGGGCATGACTTAGCGACTAAACCACCAGCACCAGTAATCATTTCATTGTGTTAAAGTTCATCAAAACGTCATGCTGTACACCTTAAGTATATATAGTTTTATTTAAAATAAACAAGCAAATAAATGAATATTTCAAGTCCAGATTATTTCTGGTGTAATGCCTTAATGCCTGTTCCCTTTCATCTGTGTAATATCCTCACCGTGGGGGAAGAAAATTCGTAACTGATCCATAACATACCTCTCAAGTCTCTCTCAACAGTTGGAATAAAATCATGTCTAGATTTGCCCATGGGTTATAGCAGGCATTCTCCAAATCATATTTGTCTGTTTGGGGTTTTTTTTTTTTTTTTTTCAAATAGAAACTGTTTTCCTTTACGTAACTTTTCCTTTTCTTACTGTGCTGCTGGTTAATTTGCAAGGAAATTGCTTCTCTAAACACAAATCCCAGGCCAGATTGGAAATAACGCGCTGGGAGTCCATTTTTAGGTATTATGTATCGTCCCACTTCCCCTTCAGAATCAGAAACAGGCATCTGCATGTTTACTTTTACAGATTTGGCCCCAGAGTCAATGGAGCACAGAAGGCCTCTAAGGATGTCTTTAAAGCCAAGAATTTAAGCTCTACCTCCTGGTCTACTTGAAATAACGAAGAACATAAGGTTTTTTCCCTTGACCTTTGAGGGGCAAATCTGATCATGCTGGACTACTGTTATTTTTAAAATCTCAGAAAAAATTATGAAATTATTTATGAGGCAATAATAAATGTGATTTAGATTCTTAACTTGGATTTCATGAGACTAAGTTATCTGAGGGCCTCAAGCACCTGAAACATCATCATTTGTTTGTTTAAGCTGCGTTTATTGAGCATTAAGTATAAAATAGAGCACTCAGGCAAAAATACAAGAGGCACAGCCTTTGACCTTAAAGTTATATATGACCTAATAAAGACAGACATGTACATATATGATCAAAGAATATAAAAAAAGAGTGAGCCACATGTGTACACCTAATCATAAATTCTTACAAGTGATTGTGTTGAAGTAGACCTTATTAATAGTTTTCTTTCTTATACCATTTGTATTTAGGAAAATAAAACCACCTCCTATACAAGAAGGAAACAACTGTTAAGCTATTTCATGAGCTGAATTAGCACTTAGCATTAAATGTCTAAGCTACACCATAAAAGTTGGGGGGTTTTTGCTTTGTTTTGCTTTTTAACTGAGAGATATTTAGCCCTATAAAATAGGCTGCTTCCCCAAATACAAAATTTTAGTCTATGGCTTTGCCTTTATGTTGTATTGTTTTTCGTTTTAATGTGCAGCCACCCAAACTTGAAGCTATTATGGCTTCAACTGAAAATTCTAGATGTCATTAGCCAGTGTTTCATCATCAGGGAAAGACTATTTTACAGCAAAATTCCCAAACAAAACTTTTCCTCTCTTACCAGTACCCATTCTCCACTCCTTTTCTTTTAGCTACTCCATTAGTTGGTGCAAATTACATTTCACTTTATTGCTTTCCAGGGCTTCTAAGTGGTTGTTTAGAAACAAATGTTCTTAAGTCCAAGCTGAAGTCCAGGATCTATTTGATGTAATTTTTTGACAATCAGCCAGTCTTTTGCTCAGTAATTTCAGTTCCTGTCAATAAGAACCAGAACATGGACCTGCTGAAGCCTTAAGGAGTTGTAGTCTATTGGGTCCATGAAGTCACATCATAAGCTGGTCAAACTCTCCCTAAACTGTTTCTGGTTAGGCAGCCTTGCTTTTTTTTTGCTTAAGAATTTTCAAATGACGATTCAAGATTTTAAAAGAACTCAGCATTATAGTGATGGAATAATGCCATCTAAAAATTTTTTACTACTGTCATAACTGGAGAAGGAAATGGCAATCCACTCCAGTACTATTGCCTGGAAAATCCCATGGACAGAGGAGCCTGGTAGGCTACAGTCCATGGGGTCGCAAAGAGTTGGACACGACTGAGCGACTTCACTTCATTATAACTATCTTATTCTGCATTATATTTTCATATCAGTCTAGCAATCAGCAAGTGATTAATAAAACTCCATATTAGTTAAAGAAACTGTTGTCAAAGAAAGACTATTGTCTAGAAACTGTGTGTTTACGCTTCTCTCCCTAATAGTTCTTTATATGTCTAATAGTTTAAAGGCCAGTGATGTGATTAAGTGTCCTTCCATCCAGTACTTAAATGGTTCTTTCCCCACATGGCCTAATTCCCTAACTGGTGAACCTGGTGGGCGTTTTCCAGTCCTTGTCCTACTGGACTTGACTGAAGCATGTTTTGCTATTGGTTTGTGCTCTCTTAAGTCTTTCACAAATACGTCTTAAATGCCATTCTAGTCATTGGGAAAGCAGAGTGAACAAGATAACCATGGTAATTTCCCAAACAGAGATTACTGCCCAGTGAGGAATTCAAAGAAAACAAACAATTACAGAAAACAAAACTCTCTCCCCTTTAATTTTATGACTTCGTTCAAGCAAGAGTTTATTTTCTTTCTGAGTCATTTTCATCACAGTATCTTTTGCTGGATGCTCTTTGTGTTAAATATTGCTATTAACTCGGGCTTGCTATCTAGACCCTCTTTCTGCACTGCCTGTTCCCTTCAGGTGATCTCACCAGACCTCATCCACCTTTGATGTGCCTGTGATGACGACTTTCTTGATCTGAAAACCCATTAGCCAAGAGCTTGCTAGACATTTCCACCTGAGGGTCTCTTTGGCTCTTCAAACTCAGCACGTTCAAAGTTGAACTCATTAGTTTTAATGTCTATTCTTCAGACTTTTATTTCCCTCCTCCACTTATACTCTTTTTTCTTGGCTAACTATTATCGCTGTCTACCTAGAATATTTTCACTACAACTTACAGTTTTCTGTGAGCACAGAAGACTGGCCTGGCCAGGTCTACATTTCTAGTTCTCAATAAATTGAGGCATTGAGAGTATGTGTTAAATAAACTCATTAGTTTTAATATCTATTCTTCAGCCATTTATTTGCCCCCCTCCACTTATACTCTTTTTTCTTAGCTAATGGTATCACTGTCTACCTAGAATATTTTCACTACACATTTCTATGAGCACAGAAGACTGTCCTGACCAGGTCTACTCTCTAGTTCTTAATAAATCGAGGCATTGAAAGTATGTGTTGAGTAAATTAGAGGTTTTCTTGAATCTTCTGTCTCCTACACCATTAGTAAGATTGGTTCAAGTGATTCTTTAGTCCTGAAAATCCCCAAATCTCTTTGGAATTTATCCCCTTGTCATTACCATTACACCATTCTATCTAGTTTAAGTTCTTTTATAATTGTACAGAGATACTCTTTTTGTCTCTGTATCTCTGTCTCTATCACAATGTCTCTCAATGGAACCCCACACCCCCATTAAATTTTATTTTATAAAATACCTAGTGCAGATGCAATTGCTTGAAATATGCAGAGTCTGTTATGTTCTTTCACCCTGTCACTGGCCCTTGCCACTGAAAACCAAATTAAACGCTAACTATTGCCTTATTTCGTAAGTTCTCTTTCTCCTCCTTTTTTTAAATTTTAATTTACTGGCTGTGCCAGGTCTTACTTTCAGCACACGGGATGATTGCAGCATATAAGAGCTTCAATTGCAGCATGCAGACTCTTAGTTGCTGCATGTGGGATCTAGTTTCCTGACTAGGAGTTGAACCCCAGCCCCCTGTAATTGGGAGTGCAGATTCTTAGTCACTGGACCACCAGGAAAATCCCTCTCTCCTTCTTCTTCTTTCATTTGCAAGGTAGAATTCCATTTCCAGGAAATACACTTTTTAAGAAATCTTAACTTCTGGTTAAAATGAGGAAAAGGACTTGATGGGGGAGCAGGAAGGCAGGTTGTTTATTAGGAGATTAAACTAGAGCATGCCCTGATACTGCTCTGTAACTATAGTCCCAAATATTGTGGAAATGGTCTCCACAAGGTAGCCTAATACAAAGCTACTCTCCTGCTATCATTTAGGTAAATTCCTCTTTAAGACACAGATGACATACAGCTCTTTCCCTAATCCTCACTCAAAATCACTGTGGTTTTAACATTGACAAATTCCATAAATCTCACATGCTAGTAAAGTAATGCTCAAAATTCTCCAAGCCAGGCTTCAGCAATACATGAACCGTGAACTCCCTAATGTTCAAGCTGGTTTTAGAAAAGGCAGAGGAACCAGACATCAAATTGCCAACATCTGCTGGATCATGGAAAAAGCAAAAGAGTTCCAGAAAAACATCTATTTCTGCTTTATTGACTATGCCAAAGCCTTTGACTGTGTGGATCACAATAAACTCTGGAAAATTCTGAAAGAGATGGGAATACCAGACCACCTGACCTGCCTCTTGAGAAATCTGTATGCAGGTCAGGAAGCAACAGTTAGAACCGGACATGGAACAACAGACTGGTTCCAAATAGGGAAAGGAGTACATCAAGGCTGTATATTGTCACCCTGCTTATTAAACTTACATGCAGAGTATATCATTAGAAACACTGGACTGGAAGAAGCACAAGCTGGAATCAAGATTGCTGGGAGAAATATCAATAACCTCAGATATGCAGATGACACCACCCTTATGGCAGAAAGTGAAGAGGAACTAAAAATCCTCTTGATGAAAGTGAAAAAGGAGAGTGAAAAAGTTGGCTTAAAGCTCAACATTCATAAAATGAAGTTTATGGCATCCGGTCCCATCACTTCATGGGAAATAGATGGGGAAACAGTGGAAACAGTGTCAGACTTCATTTTGGGGGGCTCCAAAATCACTGCAGATGGTGACTGCAGCCATGACATTAGAAGACGCTTATTCCTTGGAAGAAAAGTTATGACCAACCTAGATAGTATATTCCAAAGCAGAGACATTACTTTGCCAACTAAGGTCCGTCTAGTCAAGGCTATGGTTTTTCCTGTGGTCATGTATGGATGTGAGAGTTGGACTGTGAAGAAGGCTGAGAGCCAAAGAATTGATGCTTTTGAGCTGTGGTGTTGGAGAAGACTCTTGAGAGTCCCTTGGACTGCAAGGAGATCCAACCAGTCCATTCTGAAGGAGATCAGCCCTGGGATTTCTTTGGAAGGAATGATGCTAAAGCTGAACCTCCAGTACTTTGGCCACCTCATGCAAAGAGCTAACTCACTGGAAAAGACTCTGATGCTGGGAGGGGTTGGGGGCAGGAGGAGAAGGGGACAACAGAGGATGAGATGGCTGGATAGCATCACTGATTCAATGGACGCGAGTCTGAGTAAACTCCAAGAGATGGTGATGAACAGGGAGGCCTGGCGTGCTGTGATTCATGGTGTCGCAAAGAGTCGGACACGACTGTGCAACTGAACTGAACTGAATATTCATTTTATTCTTCATCATTTCATTCTGTCACACATTGGTGTCATCTTCTTGCCAATCAGATTCGCTCTAGGACTGATTAGTAAGGTTGTGTTACAATATTGATTTGACTTCTCCAGCTTTCCAGTGTTTATTGCCGGGACCCCCATTACCCAAGTGCTGCTAACTATAGTGCTTCTGCATCAGGATCCAAAAAGGAGATAGAGCCATTTGGCAGGGGGCGGGGGGACATCACTAAGTACTTTGTGCAATACATATCAAGGCCTTGGATTTTCATGAATTAACAACTAACCTCTGAAACTTTTTTTCCTATTGAAGGTAGATAGTCCTGAGCTGTATCACTCCAAGTTACTACAGTCAGAGTCAAAGGGTTCTGGCTGCATTGTTTTCTCTAACCAACCCACTCTTCACAGTCCCCAGACCTCCTTCTCCGGACCCCAGAGCTGTAAAGAGTGTGCACTCTGAAGTTTACTATTCTGACAGCTTTATCTATTAGCTCTAGCTCTATCCCCTGTCTCACCCACTCTCTGCCCCAATTTCTTCCTTTTCTAAACAAATGATAGAAGCACCTACCTTATACGATAAAAATTAAATATGTTTATATATGTGACATACTGAGAAGAGTGTGTAGCATGTAGTAAACTTCCTATATATGTTTGGCATTATTAATATGTTACACCCTTAAAACCCTTCTGCCCCTACCATCTCCCCAACTGTGTGGCTCCCTGTTCTGTGCTGAGTCACTCAGCCATGTCCGACTCTTTGTGACCCACTGGACTATAGTTTACCGGCCTCCTCTTGGCCATGGGATTTTTCAGGCAAATATACTGAGGTGGGTTGCCATTCCCCTCTCCAGGGGATCTTCCCCACCCAGGGATTGAACCGGTGTCTCTTGTGTCTCCTTCAGGGCAGATTCTTTCCCTGCTGAGCCATCAGGGAAGCCCTGTGACTTCCTATCACCAGACAGATTTCAGAAGTTTTAAAACCTTGGCCTACAAATGGCACAGATGTCCTTTAAGACTCGTCCACACTCTGTACTTCTAGCCTTCTCTCTAGCCTTTCCTCTATTTATGTGTGTGTGTGCTAAGTCGCTTCAGTCGTATCCGACTCTTTGTGACCCTATGGACTGTAGCCTACCAGGCTGCTCTGTCCATGGGATTCTCCAGGCAAGAATATTGGAGTGGGTTGCCATGCCCTCCTCCAGGGGATCTTTCTGACTCAGGGATCGAACCTGTGTCTCTTACGTCTCCTGCACTGGCAGATGGATTCTTTACCATCTCCCTATTCATGTCAAGCTGCATTCCCAGCTCTCTCAGGACCTCACACACATACTAACAAGCACTGCTCCTTTAAGACTAGCTCTCTAGCCAAACACTGGCTTCTCCAGGAAGGTCTCTGACCCAGTGGTTAGTCCTTAAACAGGCAGTCAAGCTGTATGAGCTTGCACAGCCTCGTTTGCAGTGTCACAACCCTTTGCTTCCTTAGGTGTCTTTCCGACTGTACCTTCTCCACCTGGTAAATGTAGTGCTCAGTGTCTAGCACAGAAATGGTGCTCAGTATGTTTGCTGAATAATTGAGTGCTGTCAATAGAAATTTGCATATATGCACATGAGATTTTAACTTTTATTGATTTAGTTTTTGGTCTTTTATTGTTGGGCTTCCCTGGTGGCTCAGTGATAGAGAATCCACCTGCAGTGCAGAAGACACAGGTTTGATTGCTGGGTCAGGAAGATCCCTTGGAGAAGGAAATGGCCACCCTCTCCAGTATTCTTGCCTGGGAAATCCCATGGACTGAGGAGCCTGGTAGGCTACAGGCCGTAGGGTCACAAAAGAGTGAGACAGAACGTAGTGACTAAAAAAATATTTTTTGTTAAACATCTTGAAAGCTTTTGCAAGGCTGAACTTACATGAAATATACATATGTAATAAAAGCTAGCATCTTGGAGAGCTATCTCCAGGGAAATACCATAGATGGTCACACTAGCAACGATCATAGCCCAACTGTGCTTTCAGAAATAAATCAACGGAAATACTATCCCATTTCTTTAGATCTATTTGCCTCAATTTCTGTAGAGTTGCTGGCATCTTATGTTCAGGTATCACACATCCAGGAACTGCATTTATTGAAGTGGGCAACCCCACAGAGAGATTCATTTGTGAAACTGGGTGGGTGTGAGCATCTTGCTGCCCTGCTTTTATGATGTGTGATAGAACATTACTATGCCCAAAGTCAGAGCTCCAGGAGACAGTGTCCCTGCCTGAGAGGGTCCCCCGAAGCCTGAAATCTAATAGCATCGTGACTCCAAGTCACTGCCTTATTAAAGGTGTAAACAACTAAACCCACGAGGGAAGAGCCAAAGCATTGCAACACAGCCTACAAATTTTACAGGCTTATATTCCTGCAGACTGTTTCAGGATAGGAGAATCATAACATTGGCCCATGCTCTGGGATTTCACAATTTAAAATATGCTTGATTCATGCCTGCAATTAATGGGCTATCTAAGCATTCACATACCATTTGAGCACAGAATGCTGGCAGGCTTCAAGCTGTCTCAGAGGTTGTATTTCCCATGTTTTCTTGCATCAGTCTGAAGCCCTCTGAAGTCAGAAGCTGGGTATTTGTTGATGTTCATGTCGATGATTATGGGCTTCTCTGGTGGCTCAATGGTAAAGGATCCTCCTGCCAATGCAAGAGACGTGGATTCAGCCCCTGGATTGGAAAGATCCCCCGGAGAAGGAAATGGCAACCCACTCCAGTATTCTTGCCTGGAAAATCCCATGGACAGAGGAACCTGGCAGGCTACAGTCCATAGGGTTGCAGAGTCGGACACAACTTAGCAAGTCAACAACAACACGTTGATGATTCTCCAGAGGAATGACCACATCATGAACCTATTGCGAAATGTGGTGTGGGGCTCACTTTTCTCATGGGCAGAATTCTGACAACATCCTAACAGCTGTACAACCCGCTGCCGAGGAGAGATTTTAAATCAGGAAGAATGAGAGCCCCCTCGTCAACAGGCTGGCTTCCGTGTGCCTCGTGTTGGCATAGGGAAGAGATGACGTGAGAGCGAAGACAGTTGTCGAATACAGCACAAGGGAACGACCCTGGACTCAGTGAGCACGCAGGTGGTCAGATTCAAAACCCAGACTGCCCTCAAGCTGCGGTCACAGTGAGGTCACGGCTAAAGAATGTTCCCAGGGGAGCTGCCTCTGATGGCGCTGCCAGCAGAGCAGGTTCTCATTCAGCACCCGGGGGAAGTGGACCTCAGAGACCTGCGGCAGCCCAGATGGGGACGGGGACACACAGACCTCAACAAGGGCCCTCACACACACGACCTGGCATGAGTGCCTCAGGAAACACCAAGCCTGGCACACGGCTCGGGACAGCAGCTGTTAAGGCCGTGTGGAAAGGCGCTGTGGAAAATGGAAATCAAGGAAATAAAGCAAAGCGTCTTCATGGCTTGTCAGTTATTTCACTCTCAAGGACGTTTCGATTGCAGGGGGAGGTTGGAATAGTCAGATAGCTGCAGTTTCAGTGTTTACTTCTCCCTGAGACATGTAGCATGGTGGCAGCTGTCT
This sequence comes from Madoqua kirkii, assembly GCA_006408675.1. NCBI lineage: Eukaryota > Metazoa > Chordata > Mammalia > Artiodactyla > Bovidae > Madoqua > Madoqua kirkii. The sequence continues at coordinate 46,034 of SJYC01044200.1, read as the reverse complement.
ACCTGTTTATCTTGCTGGTGGTGGTGTCTACTTTCTCAGGGTTTTATTAATGTTTTACATTTTTGTATTCTTTAAGCAAGCTCAAATGATAGTCATTATAGTTACCTCCCTAAATTTTATTATATTTCACCAGTCCGTTTGTGGGGGAGTTATTTGCTAATCTAACCTTCACAGTAGTCTATTAAATTGCAGCCAAGTTTCTCTTCAGTCTAGGCTGTGCAAATAGGAAATATGTACACATTTATCAGCCTCTGTAGGACACATTTAAGAGTTTTCAAATAAGTTTGAAAGAGTGTTACTAAATTCCTGTTTTAAAAAATGCAATGACACTTTATTAGCCCTCTCCAAATTCCTAATGTTGTTAGAAACCCCAAGATCTGTGTATGTTGGCAGCATTTTTAGGGGAGAGGACTTGGATTAAAGATAAAGAGTTCTAATTTCTATGGATGGGCATTATTTTACATCATCCCTTTCCCCTGCCCCTGCCCTAATCTTCCTATCTGTAGAATTTCCCTCCATAAATATCACCGAAGAACCAGAAGTGAATAGGTAATAGTTTATGAACTATTTTGAAGATAAGGTTGATGTCCCATATAGCATTTGAGGGAAAAAATGCGAAGAATGACCAGACCTACAGCAGGATGGCCCTTCATAAAAAGGAAATACATTGGCAGACCAGAGTTGAGGGCATGAGCCATGTCAGGAGGAGGAGCAGAGTGTGGAGAGAAGACAGCCAGCTGGAGATTTTAATGGTGGTGGTGGTGGTGATTAGTTGCTAAGTCATGTCCGACTCTCTTGTGACCACATGGACTGCAGCCTGCCAGGCTCCTCTGCCCATGGGATTTTCCAAGCAAGAATACTGGAGAGGGTTGCCATTTCGTTCTCCAGTAGGAATCTTCCTGACCTGTGTCTCCTGCAGTGGCAGGCAGATTCTTTACAACTGAGCCACTTGGGAAGCCAGGAAAGCCAGGCTAATTATGTGATAGGAACTCATCTTGGTCTGTGCTGTGTGAAATATTCATATTACGACTCACGCTATTCTACAGAAGTGTGTTCTACAAGTTAGCTATTCTGACTTAATCTGTAGACCTGCAAGGAGCAGCCTTTATTGCTGGAAAATTCTGCCCACGACTTCCAAAAGCCTACAACTCTAGCTGCGTGTGGGCGGTGCCTGGTGCATTGTAGATTCTCAATAAATACTTGATGTGTGGATGTACAAATGAATAGACTAAAGAAATTTTTTTTTTTAGTAAAAACAAATGAATCTGACCAATTGAACTAAGACTATGTAGACACAGAGTTACAAGCAGAATAAATTCTTGTATCCTTATGCTCTTGGAAGTGGTTGAGGTAGGATTCGCGGTATCTCTCATTTGGAATTCAGCAAGACGAGCCGTCTCATTATGTGAAGCAGTACACTGAGTAATAAGAAATCTGGCATGGCTACAGTATCTTGCACATAGGCTATGCTCAATAAACATTTATTGAATGACTATCTTGTTACCAAGACTTTGCAGCAATAAGCTTTAGAGGTTTTAGTCTGACCATCTGCTTGAGTGGGATGAGTTGCGATGATGATCGTTCCAATTGGGTTTGTGTTCACAAATTCCTGAAATTCGAGTGAGATAGATGCAGATCCTCTGTCAGAAAATATTGCAGTATCTGGAAATCTATTGCTTTTCAAATAAAAGGCACAGAGGTGGGACTGTTATACACTGATGGCCGTAGATGGGAGCAGAGGCACCAGGAAACATATTGAAGGAGCTTTACAATTGAATTTTGCTCTTTGGGGAAACTCAGCCAAAGCTGCCTGGTCATTTTTCATGGAAAACAAGATGCCTTTGGTCAGTTAAGATGGCTTCTTGATAGCCCATCCAGTGTCAGCTAAATTCCGTGCATCTGTCCTCACCGTGACTGCCTGTGACTTCTGTCTAATTCATATGAAACTATGCGGTGGGCAAATCTGAAACATAGTTCAGGGTGAAACTTGTTGCATCTGCTAACCACAGACACCTTTCTGGCTGTTGCTTGCTTCTCTTCATGTTCCGTTACGAATGTCCTGCCTGCATTTTTTGTGAAAAATATTAAGAAAAGCTATTTTCTTGAATGATAACCCTGCCTATCCCCTTGTTCACCACGAAGCACACCAAGCTTTGGTTTTGTTGTTGTTGATGATGTTTGCTTGCTTCCTTCTTCTTTGAGGTTTGGTTGCCCCAGGAGAAGTGCCCCTAGCTGCCACTTCTGACTGCAGCTGGGAGAGACGAGAGTGGAAACAGAGGACCAAAGGGTGCCAGCTTGTGGTTCTCTCCTTTCCTGGCACTTCTTGTCATCCTCCTTTTTGTGTATCTCCCTTCATCCTTTCAGTGTTAGGTCTTGAGTTTACAATAGCTTATGGAATTGTCAGAGGAGAGAGAACTGGAAATCTAGAAGGTTTTGTTGTTGTTGTTGTTGTTGTTTTGTTTTGTTTTCGACAAATTACATTTCTTTAATAGATAGGAATAAACATCTCATTTGAGGTCTAGTCACTCAATCATGTCCAGTTTTTGCGACCCCATGGACTGCAGCACCCCAGGCTTCTCTGTCCTTCACTGCTTCCAGAGTTTGCTCACATTCGTGTCCATTGAGTCAATGATGCCATCCAACCATCTCTTCTGTCATCCCCTTCTCCTCCTTCCCTCAATCTTTCCCAGCACCTGGGGCTTTTCAAATGAGTTGGCTCTTCCCATCGTGTGGCCAGAGTATTGGGGCTTCAGCTCCAACATCAGTCCTTGCAATGAATATTTAGGGTTGATCCCTTTAGGATTGACTGGTTTAACCTCCTTGCTATCCAAGGTATGCTCAAGAGTCTTGAGTACAAATGGATGGACTTGATAAAGCCTAAAGTCCATGGACTCTCATAAGAAAGTTCTCCAGTGGCAAAGGTATTGGGGTGAGGATGGAGTAGGGTGTGGAAAGCAAACCAGAAGCTGTGAATCTGTACTATGAAGAGCTTCAAAGTCAGTCCTCTTGCACGTCTTAAAACATAATACAGCAATTTCATGTTTTCAGGACTCAACACCTAGAACCCCAACTTTGACTGTAAAGTTTAGATAGTAATTATTACTTTAACCGCCCCCTCAGAGTAGCTGTGGGAGTCATGGGAGAATTTTTTTTTTTCAAGTGATATTTTGAAGAATTTTGTCAACTCTTTAGTGCCCCCTCCCCCAAAAAAGTTGGTAGAGATTGCTGTCACTGAAGGAGACTTTAAAATTACTATAGCTGCTATTAGCCAACAGCAATAAGTAACTTTTACAACCAAGAAGAAAAATAATATGATTAAATTCTCTGACAAATAGTAATTTCATCTTATTCAAATATTCTTCTTCTGGGGAGATCTCAGAAAATATAGAGCTGTTTACAGAGATTAATATGTCCTAACTTCCTTTTTATGAGGTAAATAAAGGAAAAAAGCTAAGGTCATGAAAAATTTGAGGCCTCTGGTTGCTAGACTTGGGGAAATTAGTTTGTATTCCTATTTTTAAAAAATGTTTGGGTTCTGTGAATAGGAGTCATGCGTGTGTGCTCAGCTGTGTCTGATTCTTTGAAACTTCATAGACTATAGACCGCCAGGCTCCTCTGTCCATGGAATTTTCCAGGCAAGAATACTGGAGTGGGTGGCCATGTTCTTTTCCAGGGGATATTCCCAACCCAGGGATCAAACCTGTGTCTCTTGTATCTCCTGTATTGGCAGACAGATTCTTTACCACTGAGCCACCGGGGAAACCCGAGTAGGGGGCATGATCCTTTGAAAAATAAAACTATTGTCTAGGTCAGACAGTTGTCTGGGGAGCCAGAGTAAAATAGGGAAGAATATAGGATTTCCGCACAATGGGCTGGTTCTGATGGCATCTTTCCTGTGAACCTTGTCTTGGTCAGGAGCTTCTGGTCATATCTTGCCTCCACCAACCCCATTGGGATATTGGTTCCTGCTATCAAGAACCAGAGGGCAGTGCTTAGGGAGGGATAGAAGTTTGGAGGGTCTGTCTACATTTCCTCACAACTCAATATTTATTTTGCTCTTATCTCATTCCTCCCAATCTCACAGAATTTCCTAGTTCTGAGCCTTGAACTTTCTTTTTTGTTTTTGAATTTTTTTCTGTCTCTTGGGGTTTCGGAGAGAACTGATACATGTATATGTATAGCTGAACCCCTTTTATTGTTAATCTGAAACTGCCACAGCATTGTTAATCGGCTACACCCCAATACAAAATGGTTTTGGTGTTAAAAGAAAAATAACTTTTAAAGAAAATAAAATTTCCCCTCTCTCATTTTAAAGACTCTTTTAAATTTATTTTTTCATTGGAGGAAAACTGCTTTACAGTGTTGTTTAGGTGTCTGCCATACAACAATGCAAATCAGTCATAATTATACTTATATCACCTCCCTCTTGAGCCTCCTTTTCCTCTGCCATCTCAACCCTCTAAGTCAACAGCAGGGCACCAGGATCAGCTCCCTGCGTTTATAGCAGCTCGTTACCAGCTGTGGGTTTTACACAGGGAGGTGTGTATATGTTGATGCTTCTTTCTCCATTCATTCGTCTCTCTCCTTCCCCCACTGTGTCCACAAGTCTGTTCTCCACATCTGCCTCTCCATTCCTTCCATGGAAATAGGTTCCTCAATTCCATTTTTCTAGATTCTGTATATAACGATATTTGTTTTTCTCTTTCTGACTTATTTCACTCTGTATAATAAGCTCTAGGTTCATCCACCTCACTAAAACAGACTCAAATTCATTCTTTTTTATGGCTGAGTAAGATCCATTGTATGTATATACCACATCTTTATCCATTCATCTGTAGGTTGCTTCCATGTCCTAGCTGCTGTAAATAGTGCTACAATGAACTTTAGGGTACATGTGTCTTTTAGAAGTGTGGCTTTCTCGAGGTTTATGCTCAATAGTGGGATTGGTGGGTCATATGGTGACTCAGGGACTTCCCTGGTGGCTCAGACAGTAAAGAGTCCACCTGCAATGCAAAAGACCTGGGTTCTATCCCTGGGTTGGGAAGATCCCTTGGAAGAAGGCATTGCAACCCACTCCAGTATTCTTGCCTGGAGAATCCCCACAGGCAGAGGAGCCTTGTGAGCTACAGTCCATGGGCTCGCAAAGCATCGGACATGACTGAGCATGAACTAACATGACATTAAACATGGTGGTTTTATTCCTAGTTTTTTAAGGAATCTCTATACTCAGAGCCCCTTGGACTGCAGAGATCAGTCCAGTCAATCCTAAAGGAAATCAATTCTGAACATTCATTGGAAGAATTGATGCAGAAGCTGAAACTCCAATAATTCGGCCACCTGATGTGAAGTTCTGACTTGTTAGAAAAGACTCTGATGCTGGGAAAGATTGAGGGTAGGAGGATAAGAGGATGACAGAGGATGAGATGGTTAGATGGCTTCACCAACTCAATGAACATGAGTGTGAGCTCAGGAGATGGTGAAGGACAGGGAAGCCTGGCTTGCTGCAGTCCATGGGGTTGCAAAGAGTTAGACCCTACTGAGCCAATGAACAACAGCAATAAATACTAGCCTCCATAGTGGCTGTATCCGCTTTTATTTCCACCAACAGTGCAAGAGGGTTCCATTTTCTCCACGTCCTCTCCAGCACTTATTGTTTCTAGATTTTTTTGATGATGGCCATTCTGATTGGTGTGAAGTGATACCTCATTATAGTTTTGATTTGCTTTTCTCTAATAATTAGTGATGTTGATTTTGTGAATTGGCGATCTGTGTGTCTTCTTTGGAGAACTCTAGAGACTTGTTTTATGTGGACCATTTTTAAAGACTTTATTGAATTTGTCACAGTATTGCTTCTGTTTTATCTTTTGGTGTTTTGGTAGAGAGGCATGGGGGATCATCTCCCCAGTCAGGAGTCAAACCCACATCCCTTGCATTGGAAGGCAAAATCTTAACCACTGGACCACCAGGGAAATCTCTGAAACATGAACCAAGCATGAATGCCCATGTGTCTGCCTGTCTCCTAGAACATCTCATACCTTCCAGATGCTAGTCTGAAAGAGAGAAAGAGCCAAACATTAGAGTCAGGCTGAGGTTAAGTTCCTGACCCTTCCACTAACCTTGCACAGGCAAGGGAAATATATAGTACTCAAAAAAGATCTGTTATTATTATGCATATTACTTGTAAACCCATACCTGGTTTTATCCATTCTCTCTCTTATGCTGCCCTTGCTTGCTTCAGATATACCCCTTCTTGATACTTCATCTCTGTCTCTCTTCTGGCCACTGACCCCTGGCTGGCCCTGTCCAGCTCTGACAATAACATGAATTATAGTTTCAATGTACAAAGATCTATGGTTAAGAGATGCAGGGTAGCAAGGTAATTCCCTTCTAAAGTAGCAAGGTAATTCCCTTCTAAATGGAAAATGGCCGTCACAAGTATTTTCATGGCACAATATTTCATTCTAGTGAGTTTTTCTTTTTAATTTTTTCAGGACATGGAAGAAAGGAGAAAAAATGAAATTGAAATAGCAAACTAAAAATTTATGGTGTTTAATTATGATAAGCAGGCAAGTTAAAGATATCTCAAATTAAGGAGAAAAAAGGGCTAAATAATTATATAGCCCTTTATTGAATGTTACGTAATATATCAAGTACTTTACATACATTATCTGATTCACTCATTACAAAGCCCTTTCTGAAAGAGCTTTTTCCCCTTTTTGCAGCTGAGGATACTTGGACCTAGAAATAACAGTCTCGCTGCCTAAAATGACATGCTGTGTAAGTGGTAGAGCCAGGATTCAAACTCAGTTTTGCTTTTCATAGTGCAGTGGGCTGAATCTAGGCCCTGCCTATAAGAGGCTCCTCACAGCCTCTTGTCATACCAGAGCCACATATAAGCTCCTAGGATGGTCCATCATAAATTAGAAATTTTAAACTAAGCTATAAATTATTCTTATAGTAAAAATGCATGATGTGTTTAACCGACCATTTAAGAATAGCAAAACAAAATAACAATAGCTAGGAGAGTGAAAAGGTTGGCTTAAAGCTCAACATTCAGAAAACTAAGATCATGGCATCCGGTCCCATCACTTCATGGCAATTAGATGGGGAAACAGTGGGAACAGTGGGTGACTTTATTTTTTGGGATTCCAAAATCACTGCAGATGGTGACTGCAGCCATGAAATTAAAAGACACTTACTCCTTGGAAGGAAAGTTATGACCAACCTAGACAGTATATTCAAAAGCAGAGACCTTACTTTGCCAACAAAGGTCCATCTAGTCAAGGCTGTGGTTTTTCCAGTAGTCATGTATGGATGTGAGAGATGGACTGTGAAGAAAGCTGAGCGCTGAAGAATTGATGCTTTTGAACTGTGGTGTTGGAAAACACTCTTGAGAGTCCCTTGGACTGCAAGGAGATCCAGCCAGCCCATTCTAAAGGAGAATGGAGTCCATTCTAAAGGAGATCAGTCCTGGGTGTTCACTGAAAGGAATGATGCTAAAGCTGAAACTCCAATACTTTGGCCATCTCGTGCGAAGAGTTGACTCACTGGAAAAGACTCTGATGCTGGGAGGGATAAGGGGCAGGAGGAGAAGGGGATGACAGAGGATGAGATGGCTGGATGGTATCACTGACTCGATGGACATGAGTTTGAGTGAACTCTGGGAGTTGGTGATGGACAGGGAGACCTGGCGTGCTGCAGTTCATGGGGTTGCAAAGAGTCGGACACAACTGAGCGACTGAACTGAACTGAACATTTGTTGAACACTTGACTTATGCCAGGCAGTATCCTGAGTGGGCTTTGAAAGTATCAAGTTATTTTATCCTCACAACAATCAGCTGAAGTGGTATTGTAATTATTGCTGTTTTACAGATGAGGAAACCAAGCCCAGAGAATTAAGAAATGTAGGTTCACATAGTAAGTGGTAAAGTTAAGAACTGAATCCAGGTAGCATTGTATCAGAAGCTATATTTGTAACCTCCATCCTATAGCAAGTGCATACTTACTTTTGCTTCTTTAATTTCATTTCTTTGAATTTTTTTTAAAAGATATATTTTCTTTGAGAACTGTAGTGGCAAGGTCTCCCTAATCAGCAGTAACTTGCCCTTCATCAGTTGTAGTTAATATCTGGATGCCCTCAGTGAGGCTTCCCTGATAGCTCCATTGGTAAAGAAACTGCCTGCAATGCAGGAGACCTTGGTTCAATTCCTGGGTTGGGAAGATCCACTGGAAAAGGGATAGGCCACCCACTCCACTACTCCTAGGCTTCCCTTGTGGCTCAGCTGGTAAAGAGTCCGCCTGCAATGTGGGAGACCTGGGTTCGATCCCTGGGTTGGGAAGATCCCCTGGAGAAGGGAAAAGCTACCCACTCTAGTATTCTGGCCTGGCCTCCAGAGTTCCATGGACTGTATAGCCCATGGGATCGCAGAGTCGGACACAGCTGAGCCTCTTGTATGTGTACTTTCTCGTTCTCAGTGGGGCATGCTAGGGAGCAAATATAACCCATGGAGTGATTCCCCACAGCTGTGCCCTGCCCAGTCTCTGGGGCTCTTCACTGTTACACTGAAATGGACTTGCCTGTAACTGACCATTTTTCTACCTAGAGTTAAAACATTTACTGTTGGGCTTCCCTGGTAGCTCAGCTGGTAAAGAATGAGCCTACAATGCAGGAGACCCCTGGAGAAGGAAGATCCCCTGGAGAAGGAATAGGCTACCCACTCCAGTATTCTTGCCTGGAGAATTCCATGGCAGGTCACAAAGAGTAGGACACAACTGAAAGGCTTTCGCGTTCATACTCCCAGGAGCCAGCTCTCTCTCATGTCCCTCCATTCCTACATCTTTGATCCGCCCCAAGAGCTTGCTCCCCCAGGAGGTCTGTTGAGTCTGTGGATACATACTGTTGCGTAGCTTATCGTCATCCATGGGAAACACAAAATTCTTTTTTTTTAATCCTTTCATGTATTTTATTTTAAATCATATTTACATTGTCATTTATTGTATTTTAAATGACAGATTTTAAACCTTCCTATCCTTGGAGCCATATTTTAGATTTTTCTGCAAAGGGGAAGATCCTACCTGCCTTGTTCAGTGTTCTTTGCCTAATACCTGGAAGAGTCCTACTCCAAGTGTCTGTTTAAAAAGTACCTGTCAGATGAATGAATTGTTTTTGCTCAATATTTATATCTCAAAGAGTGCTATCGTGCTTTAAAAAGTTCTTGTCATTCCTGTTTAAGTCTCTATTGTTCAGATCCAGACCAGAATATCAGCTTCTTTATTCTTAGCCTGAGAAATGCAACTGTCATCAATTAAATTGGGTCATATGATCAGTTTCTCTTTGCATTGAACAGGATAAACATTGAACAGAAAGAGACTGCCGAGAGATATGGAGCTAGTGTTAGTTTGGAATTGGTATTAGAAAGCTTCATCCTGGTTGTTTCTCTAGTTGGATGTCTGCGTTGCGGTCCTACAGGTTTGTGACCTGATACCTCACCCTAGTACCTTCTGTTCATCCTCAAGATTATGTAGTCTTCCTTAGTGTGTATCATCTTGTCTTACTATGATAGGAGCTAACCTTTATCGTAAAGATACTGATGGAAGCATTCTCCCCAAAGGATCTAGTTTGTTTATGGAAATTTTTTTTTTAACAACCAAGTATGACTTACATATGCTCTGTGTTTAAAAAGTTTTTAAATCTTGCTACTGTGTATATTAATATTTAGCACAGTGTCCAGTAATTGCTTCTTATTCCCACTTACTCCCTCTGCCTTAGGGAGTGCTCAATAAATAATGACTCGGTGAATAATAGTTGCCATTATTATTATTAGAGAAAAGCCACATAAATTTGCAGTTTACCAGAAGAGAATATGACTTAGCAGCGCAAAAAGAAGAAATTGGTATCTTCTCTGCCATTCCTTTTGATGACTTACAAAATTTCAGTGATATTGATTATCTCATCGTCCACTGTGCCTGCATGCAAAATAAGGATGACCTCTTTCTCTGGAAGCTTCATGACTTCACAAAAACTAAGATGCGTTGAGTCATTTGCAGAATAAATGTGAAGGGTAAGCCATGCTTACTCAGTTCTTTAGACTATTGACCTAGCCATAGACTTAGCGCTGAGATCATAATTTTTGCCCTTTTTCTTGAAGAGAAAAATAACTGCCAGAGTTGCTGGCCAAGGTAGGAAAATTAAAGAGGGAAATCATGGCTCTAAAGAACGAGCATCCTTATAGGAAGATTAGTGATGGCAATAATAAAGCAGCTCCACCCAGAAGAAGCAAAAGTGTGCATGTCCAATAATCTTATCTGTGCCGTAATGTATCGTGTATGGGTCTGGCCAAAGTCACTTTTTGAGCTAACAAGGCCATTTTTTATTTAAAGTGTGAATACAGTGTTGGGGCGGGATACATTTTAGAACTGAGCCTCCTGTTTTCACAACTCACAGCTGAGTCGCCCTCTGCTGAAACCAGCTGCCTCACCCAACATTATGCCATCTTCCTGGGGACAGCCTACGTCCATTAGAAGGTTCAGACGCTTGGCCTCTTGCCTCAATTTGATACAGCTCTAAAGGACCACCCCTCTATTGCAGAGAGGCCTCTGTTGCAAATGCATCACAGATGAACCTTTCCTTCTGCCCATTTCTGCCTCCATCATCCACACAGATGTTGTTCCTGAGGGTTCTTTCCAGTAAACTTCATGCACACAATTCTTGGAGTCTCAGAATGTGTTTCCTAGGAAACCTTGACATGCAACATATATTTGTCTATATGACTATTTCCAGTTTAATGAATGTCATCAATTTTATGGTGATCACCAAACTCCTACAACCTAGTGAATTTTCCCACTGACATTTGCCATACTGTGCGATATGTACCTTCTTCTTCAAATGAAAGTAGTTTAAACAACCTCAAAACAGAGGAAATGCCCTGCGGGATCAGTATTTGTCATGGTTCCAGTGTTATACCCCATAATCATTTCCAAAACAAAGGGAAAAGGTAGCAGCCCATGGCTTGTCTCTGACCATCCAATCAGGGTTCAGAATGTGACTGCAGAGATTATATTTGTCTCCTGGAGCTGCCATAAGAAATTACCAGAGACAGGGTGACTTCAGACACCAGGAATGTTTCCTCTCCTGGCTCTGGAGGCCAGAAGTCTGAAATTAAGCTTTTGATAGGGTTGATTCCTTAAGGAGGCCCTGAGGGAGGATTTGTTCCCTGCCTTTCTCCTAGTTTTTTTGGTGGTTACTGACAAGCCTTGGTATTTCGTGGCTTGTAACACATCACCCCAGTCTCTGCTGCTGGATCCACGTGGAGTTTTCTTCTCTATGTAGCCTCTGTAAGGCCTTTTCTTTTTTTCAGTAAGGACACCAAGTGAAGTGAAGTTGCTCAGTCATGTCTGACTCTTTGTGACCCCATGGACTGTAGCCTACCAGGCTCCTCTGTCCCTGGGATTCTCCAGGCAGAAATACTGGAGTGGGTTGCCATTTCCTTCTCACCAGGTCCATCCTAATCCAGAATGACTTCGTCTTAACTCATTACACGCACAAAGGCTCTATTTCCAAATAACGTCACATTCCATAGCTTCCCAGGTGGCTCAGTGGTAAAGAAACCACCTGCCAATGGAGGGTACACTTCCTAGTTTTTTTGGTGGTTACTGACAAGCCTTGGTATTTCGTGGCTTGTAACACATCACCCCAGTCTCTGCCGCTGGATCCACGTGGAGTTTTCTTCTCTATGTAGCCTCTGTAAGGCCTTTTCTTTTTTTCAGTAAGGACACCAAGTGAAGTGAAGTTGCTCAGTCATGTCTGACTCTTTGTGACCCCATGGACTGTAGCCTACCAGGCTCCTCTGTCCCTGGGATTCTCCAGGCAGAAATACTGGAGTGGGTTGCCATTTCCTTCTCACCAGGTCCATCCTAATCCAGAATGACTTCGTCTTAACTCATTACACGCACAAAGGCTCTATTTCCAAATAACGTCACATTCCATAGCTTCCCAGGTGGCTCAGTGGTAAAGAAACCACCTGCCAATGGAGGGTACACCAGAGGCAAAAGTTCAGTCCCTGGGTTTGGAAGATTTCCTACAGTAGGAAATGACAACCCATTCCCATATTATTGCCTGGGAAATCCCGTGGACAGAGGAGCCTGCTGGGCCACATTCCATGGGGTCGCACAGACGGAGTGCGCACGCACGCGTGCACACACACACACACACACACACACACACGCGCGCGCGCGTGCGCGCGCGCTGAGATTCTGGGCAGGCACAGAATTTGAGAGAGCATACTCTAAGGGCCACTACAAAGACCAGGTGAGGATGGAGACAAGGTTTGCCTCTCTGTTGGGACCTGTATTTGTGCAGCGAGTGTTTTAATTAGCCTGCTCTTCATTTTGAAGAGAATACAGTGAGACAGTTGTGTGCAGTGGGCCACACCCAGTGACAGAAGGCTTCTCAAAGGCTTAATCAATTAGATAATTAGGAAGACCAACAGGGAATTGGTAAAGCAGCATGAGTTAAACCAGAGGAAGGATCATTACACAGACTCTGACCATTAACTTTTAGTTATACTGAGAAAGGAGCTTTGAGGGGGAGGAAGTAGATTTGGAGAGAGATTTTATTCACTTTTACATACTTCATTTTCCAAAGCAAGCTCTGATAAGGTTGTTGAGTTCATACAATCAAATCATTAGAGGAAAAAGCCAAAAAGAATGCAGATATATTTAGTATGGTCCCACAAGGAGTCCATGTATCTCAGGTCATAGATGGAGCTGCAGGCCTATCCTGTGAGTTCCAGAGAGCCCGGGAATGGCCAAGATGCCTCCATGAGGACCCCATGGTCTTGCTAAAAGCATCTTCTGCCTGTTACCCACTTTCCTCTCATTTTTCCCCTCAGCCCTCTTGATTATAAAAAAAGGAAGTTTGAATCCAGCAAATAATGGTGGGTAAAGAAGTTTCACAGACATATAAAAGCACACTTAGGAATCATTTCTACATATGTCCATCATAAGATAGTTTTCTTTTTGCTGTTTAAGAAAGGTTTCAGGGAATCTTTATCTTTTGTGTGTTCTTTTTCCCTCTGAACTTTTCACCACTTGCCTCAATGAATTATCATCTTCTCTAAAAAACCTGGAGCTTGGTTCCACCTTTAATGAACAGATATCCATAACACTGATTCCATACTTGGAACCAAGTTTGAGCCAATGAAAGTCTCAGGAGGAAAAGATTAAAGGAAAAAAAAAAGATCTGGATAATAAACCTCCTTACTGTTACCCACTTTCCTCTCATTTTTCCCCTCAGCCCTCTTGATTATAAAAAAAGGAAGTTTGAATCCAGCAAATAATGGTGGGTAAAGAAGTTTCACAGACATATAAAAGCACACTTAGGAATCATTTCTACATATGTCCATCATAAGATAGTTTTCTTTTTGCTGTTTAAGAAAGGTTTCAGGGAATCTTTATCTTTTGTGTGTTCTTTTTCCCTCTGAACTTTTCACCACTTGCCTCAATGAATTATCATCTTCTCTAAAAAACCTGGAGCTTGGTTCCACCTTTAATGAACAGATATCCATAACACTGATTCCATACTTGGAACCAAGTTTGAGCCAATGAAAGTCTCAGGAGGAAAAGATTAAAGGAAAAAAAAAAGATCTGGATAATAAACCTCCCTTACTGCACTACCGGGGCTTCCCAGATGCTCCAGTGGTAAAGAATCTAGCTACCGGTGCAGGAGATGCAAGCGATGCGGGTTCAATCCCGAGTCAGGAAGATCCCCTGGAGGAGGAAGTGGCAACCCAATCCAGTGTTCTTGCCTGGAGAATCCCATGGACAGAGGAGCCTGGTGGGCTGTGGTCCACAGGGTGGCAAAGAGCCGGACATGACTGAAGCAACCTAGCAGGCATGCGCACACTGCCCTACCATGTGTCGCTGAAACAAAGGGGAAGGGAAGGATTAAGGTGGAACCAGATAAAAATGGCAGACATTCGACTGGTTTTGATGAACAAAAGTTACATCTCAAGTGATTTAACTTAATATAAAAATTTAAACACCTAGTGTCTTGTTGGGCACTATGTTAAAAGCCCTTATTCATATATTATCTTTTATAAGCCTCAAAGTAACCTTACAGGATTGATGTTTATAGATTCTAATTTCTGTTGACGAGGTTGAGGCAAAGTTAAATAATTTGCCCAAGGTCCCATAAGATTTGGATTCAAGCCTGTTTCGTACTTGCTAGTCATTTGGGCCTGAAGAAATCCTTCAGGACTTTATGATAAGATTATTCCCAAACACTGTTGTCAAAATTCTCAAAATTAGAAAGACTACTGTGCCCACAAACTTCAAGTGACATGGGAGGATTTTTACAAACTGTCAAGATGTCTGGGATCTTTGGGATTGGTGATGTGTAGTCAGTGCTTTGAAAGGTGCTGACAGGTCCCAGCACATGGACAGCAGCAGGTAGAAAGATGTTGGGGAGGATGAAAAAACCCCTTGAGAAGAAGATCACTTTAATTTTTACACTATCGATGGGTTTTATAGAAAAGTGGCCATGTTACTCACTAGCAGCTGTGCAGTCTTGAGGCTGCCTTTATATTAATATAAGGGGACAAATAAACAGCAAGTTCTGCATTAGTAGCTTGGAGCCTGGTGGGCTGCCATCTATGGGATCGCACAGAGTCGGACACGACTGATGCAACTTAGCAGCAGCAGCAGCAGAAAGAAGAGAAACTCCTAGGGCGATAGCTCTAATGTGCCTGTGTACGTGTGTGCTAAGTCACTTCAGTCTCGTCCTACCCTTTACGACCCTGTCCATGAGATCTCCAGCCAAGAACGCAGGAGTGGTTTGCCGTGCCCTGCTCCAGGGGATCTTCCCAACCCAGGGACTGAACCCTCGTCTCTTACGTCTCCTGCATTGGCAGGCATATTCTTTAGCAGAAGTGTCACTTGGGAAGCCCTGTAAGGTACAAATTCAAACGATTTTAGTTTCAAATGCACAACATTGATTTAATATTTTTTCTAAATTATATTCCATTTAAAGTTATTATAAAATAGTGGCGGTATTTCCCTGTGCTCTGCAGTAAGTCCTTGTCTGACTTATTTCACTAAGCCTAATATCTTCTACATCTATCCATGTTGTTGCAAATGGTAGAATTTATTCTTTTTTATGGCCAAGTAATATTCCATTGCTGTCTATGTGTATGTATATATGTACATGTTGTATACATATCACGTCTTCTTTATCTCTTCGTCTGTCGGTGGATACTTAGGTTGCTTCTATATGCTGGCTATTGTAAATTATGCTGCTGTGAACACTGGGGTGCATCTATCTTTTCAGTAGTGTTTTTGCCTTCTTCAGATATGCCCAGCAGTGAAATTGCTAGGGGCTTCCCCGGTAGCTCAGCTGGTAAAGAATTGCTGGATCATATAATAGTTTTATTTTGAACTTTTTGAGCAATCTTCATGCCGTTTTCCATAGTGGATGTACCAATTTACAATTCCACTGACAGTGTAGTGTGGTTCCCTTTCACCACATCCTTGCCAACATTTGTTATTTGTAGACTTTCTGATGACAGCTATTTTGACAGGTGTGAAGTGATATCTCGTCGTGGCTTTGATTTGCATTTCTCTGATGTTTAACACCGAGCATACTGGCCATCTGTATATCTTCTTTGAAAAAATGTCTATTCAGGTCTTCTGATTGTCTTTTATATTGAGTGGTATGAGATATTTATATATTTTGGACAGTAACCTCAATTTGTTTATTGTTTAGGGGCTAAGTCCTTTCCAGCTGTTTGTGACCCCATGGAATACAGCACACCAGGCTTCCCTGTCCATCACCAATTATAGCATATTACAGTCTGGTTGAGAAGCAGAGAAATGTCCTTCGGTTCAGTTCAATTCAGTTCAGTCACTCAGTTGTGTCTGACTCTTTGCGACCCCATGAACCGCAGCACACCAGGCCTCCCTGTCCATCACCAGCTCCTGGAGTTCACCCAAACTCATGTCTGTTGAGTCGGTGATGCCATCCAACCCTCTCATCCTCTGTCATCCCCTTCTCCTCCTACTCTCAGTCTTTCCCAGCATCAGGGTATTTTCCAATGAGTCTGCTCTTCGTATCCATTGGCCAAAGTATTGGAGCTTCAGCATCATTGGTCATCATTTGCAAATATTTTTGTTCAGTTCAGTTCAGTTCAGTCACTCAGTCGTGTCCAACTCTTTGCGACCCCGTGAACAGCAGCACGCCAGGCCTCCCTGTCCATCACCAGCTCCTGGAGTTCACCCAAACTCATGTCTGTTGAGTCGGTGATGCCATCCAACCCTCTCATCCTCTGTCATCCCCTTCTCCTCCTACTCTCAGTCTTTCCCAGCATCAGGGTATTTTCCAATGAGTCTGCTCTTCGTATCCATTGGCCAAAGTATTGGAGCTTCAGCATCATTGGTCATCATTTGCAAATATTTTCTCCCGTTCAGTAGATTGTCTTTTCATTTTGTCAGTGGTTTCCTTTGCTGTGCAAAAGCTTTTAAGTTTAATTAGGTTTCATTTGTTTACTTTTGCTTTAGGAGACAGATTCAGAAAAATACTGCTATGATTTATGTCAGAGTGTTCTACCTGTTCTCTTTCAGGAGATTTGTGAGTTCGGGCCTTCAATTCATTTAACGTACGTAGTCATACATATATTTGCAACTTCATGTATCCTCAGTATATTATGGAAATTTATACTCATAATAGTGACCATGGGACATGGAGATAATGTTAAAATCCCTATAGTATATTATAGTCTGGTTGGGAAGCAGAGAAATGGATGTTTATTTTAAGAGGCTTCACCCTTACTAAAAACAACAACAACAAAATCCCTAAAATAGCAAAGTCTTTATAGGGCTAATGTCCAACTTTTTGGAAAAAATCTGTCATCCAGAATGACTCATTCCCTTAGAGATTTAGGAAGGTTTTGCTGTATTTTAATTACATATATGTTTTCATAACCAGTCAGGTAAGATCTTTCATTCAGAATTTTGTCCATGCTTTCCTTACTTATAATAGGCTGTGGTTGGTATAATAATCATCATACCAGAAATTCATTTATTATGCTGGATCTATTAACATTTGATTCCTCATTAAGAATATTGCTGTGTCTGCACTTTTATTTTTTCTGCTGACGGCTAGTTTTCGCAGAGCTTTTGATTTAGTCTTATGATTGAAGTTTCAGAAATAAATGTTTTAATGTTCACATGGTATATATCACAGGTGTGAACAGTAGTTTAATAAAAAAGCATTGTGAGTTCCTGAGAAAGAAAAGTTTGTGGGTGTCCACTGGGGACAGTTTGCAGCAGGTCTTGGTGAAGGCTGCGCAAAGGCCCACTGAGTTCTGCACTTGTCAGTTTCCATCTGAGCCTCTAGGTATAACTTTGTAAGCAGGTGTTGAAAATCTCAGTCTTGACCAGGAAGGATGTGAAGGGGCTGATGAGAGTCTTGTTTCACAGAGGACCCTGCTTTCCTCTCTGAACTCCTCTTGTCCTGATCTACTCAGCACTTCCGAGGCTGGACCTGCTGTGAATTTCTAGTAATTTCCCAAACAAGTTACGTGCCTTTATGCTTTTGCATTTATGCTTTTCCTTCCGTCAGAATGCTCTGTCCTTCATAGTCATCCTCTGCAAAGTCAAGTCCTTCCCCAGAGAATTACTCAAATCCTTCTTCTCCCTCCACTCCTACTCGCATAACTCTGGGCATGCATGTAGCTCTGACATAGTCGTAGATGCCCCCAGTCCCGTTGTCTGGCAGGCACCGTGCCTATGTCATGCTGTACCCCCATGTGCCAGCCGGGGCCCTAACACATTTCCCTTTTGTTTTGCTTTGTTTTCCTCACTGAGAAGCATATGAGCTCCTAGCTCCCTGACCAGGGATTGAACCCTGGCCCCTGCATTGGGAATGCAGAGTCTTAACCCCTGGACCACTAGGGAAGTCCCACACACTTACCTTTTAAATTGAATTGCTCTATCAGCTGCATGACCAAGGTCACATCTTGCATTTATGATGTAATATGTTTCAGAAAGGATCAAAACACACAGAGATACCAGGATCCTGCTGACTTATATCTATCTGCTGTAGACTAGGGCTTCCCTGGTGACTCAGAGGTTAAATCGTCTGCCTGCAATGTGGGAGACTCGGGTTCGATCCCTGGGTTGGGAAGATCCCCTGGAGAAGGAAATGGCAACCCACTCCAGTATTCTTGCCTGGAAAATCCCATGGACAGAGGAGCCTGGTAGGCTAAGCTTCTCTTTATAACTTTTTTGTCACAACTTTTAGAGATTTACCATGTACTCAATTTGGAAAAAAAAAAATCAAAGACTCCTTTATCCATGAAATATTTATTAAACGCACAGTCTTAGGTGCCAGGACAAGTTTACTCTGTGTAGCACATAATGCTCACAGTCAGATTGGAGTCCCCAATGAAAGCAAAGAACTAAAATGAAAAAATGGGCACATACACAGAAACAGTGTTGATAGGACACAAATGGGAGATTTGGCGCTGAGATCATATTTTTGCCACCCTAGAAGCCCACAGTAGAATTCTGTCTTGGAGGCTTAATGTCTTAATTCATTAATTTCAAGCCATTAGCAGAAACCTTAAAAAATATGGTATCTGCCTTTAGATAGCTTACTTTTGAGTTGAACATATCCTTTAATGGGACAGAAAACAATAATAAAGCAAAAAGGGAAGTGGGCAGAATGGCATCATAATGATAATAGCTGACTTTTATCAAGTTCTGTGAGATACATGTGTGTGTGTGTGTTAGTCGCTCAGTCATTCAGACTCTTTGCAACCCTGTGGGCTACAGCCCACCAGGCTCCTCCATCCATAGAATTCTCCAAGCAAGAGTACTGGGGTGGGCTGCCGTTCCCTTTTCCAGTGTGTGTGTATGTGTCTGTGCTCAGACGTGTCCGACTCTTTGTGACCCCATGGACTGTAACCCGCCAGGCTCCTCTGTCCATGAGATTCTCCAGACAAGACTACTGGAGTGGGTTGCCATTTCCTCCTCCAGGGTATCTTCCCAACCCAGGGATCGAACCCACGTCTGTTATTTCTCCTGCCTTGGCAGGCAAGTTCTTTACCACTGAGCCGCCTGGGCAGCCCCATGCAGAAGGATAGTTAGCCCCGTTTTATAGCTGAGAGACTTGAGGCACAGAGGTTCAGAGACTTGAACCCAGGCAGTGGTTGCTAATGGCTGTTCTCTTAACCACTACATTCTACCTCCTCTCAGTGGTTACAATAGGAAAAATAACTTTACTGCTACTTATTGAGATAGAGTAGAGTGAGAAAGTGCTGGAATGGCCTGAAATGACCTGAGATGGCTTCTTGCAGATTGAGAGTTTTCAGCTGAATTGTGTGCAAATAGTAGATGTTGGCAGGTAATCCAGGTAGATGAAATGGCCTGAACAAGAGCACAGGGTGGGCTGAAGCAAGATGGGAAGCCAGTTGATTTGACAGACACATTTGTCTCATACTTAGCAGCACTTTCTGAGGTCAGAAAGGGTGGTCCCAGTTTTAAAATTAATACATGAAGTATATTGGTTAGGTTGCTTTTTGCACAGAGCTATGGAGAGAAGTACAGGCTGTAAAAAATCTAATTATGGCAATTATTTAATAGATAATCTATTTTGAAAAATACTACTGAGAATCAACTTTTAAAGATAATCTGTTCAAAATCACCCCCTATTAACATGCCTGTGTATTGACCAACTCAGGGCAAAGCATGATTATATCATATCTCAAAAAGAGATAACATCTTCATTTTGGTGGACCTAAATACCTGTGAAAAATCAAGTGGCAAAATAACTGCTGTCATAATCTACCCTATTTGCTCCCCAAATCAGTGCCACACAATTAAGATAGCAGTAAAACTCAGTTAAACTCTTTATTTTACTATAGATATAAACCTTAAAATGTGTATATATAAGTATGTGTGTGCATATGTGTGTGTAGTGAGATTATGTAACAGAGGTTGAACATAAAGACATTTTAACAAAGGACAAACCATTTCCTACGATATGAAGATTAAGCTTATGATAGGAATACCTTTGGAACTCCATGAGCAGCATACTGATTCTGTGCATTATGTTTTATTCCTTCACCAATTCCCATGTGTAATACCTTATTCTCTTTGAATTTTCTTCTAATGCAGTTTAACCCTGGTTTTGAGAGTGTCCATCAGCTTAATTTCTTTTATTAATATGAATTATTCTTCTAGCAAGTAAAGCTAGCTAATGGGTTTTTTCCTTTATCATTTCATGCAAGTGGTAAATAAGGAGAGAATATGATTTTTACTTTTGGTTTTCTCTCAAGTCTAAACAACAAAATTGGAGAATCTGTTTCTGAGTTCTGGAATCTTGGCATTTGTTGATCCTATAGAATCAACACAGTTGATCAGTTGTAAGCCAGACCGTCAGCCTGACTTAAATCTATGTTCAGTAAATTAATTCTATTTTACTAATGTGACTAAAAGCTAAATTTTATATCCATATAAATACTCATTAAACTGCAAATACCAACTTGTACAAGCTGTTGAGAAAGACTCATTTTTATTTATAAATGGATTTGGATAAGAATAGCATTAAAAGTGTTCTAATAGGGAAATGTTAGAGTGATTAATGTGCAGTTGTTTGCATTTTTAATGTTTCACTCATATATCAGATTAGTATTTGTGCATACTGTCAGACTTTATTCTGTCCTTGTCAAAACACTTATTACCGTTGACAGGTATAACATATCCACATTAATCCTTAATTCCTTGATTCAATTTTCTAATTGCTTTTCTGGCATGCGATGGTGGCCATTTAGTAATATATGATGTATTCATCATATGTATAATAATGTGCTTTAAAAATTAGATGTGTCATTTAAAGTACCTGAACAGGAGAAAATATTACTAAAGATTGGACATTTCAAATTTCACTATACTTAGAGTAAGTGTTAGATATTGTTATGTCAGACATTCTGAAGGTTGTCCATAAATCATAGTCACAGAATGTTAAAGAGACCCTAAAATCATCCAGCCTACTTGTTCATTTTCCACTTGCAAAAACTGGATTCAGTAATATGCCCAGGATCACACAACTAAATGCTGACAGAACTGGTTCTAGAACTCAGGTGTTCTGAGCCCTGCTCAGAAGTGGGGCAGAGACACACATATAATTTTTATATATGATATCTTAAGTTGATTCCTCCTATTAATAGTCAAGCTGAGAGAATGAGAGACTTCTTGACTTCTTAAGCTATGTTTTTTTAACAGTATCATACAGTGGTGAAGAGTCAAGATACCATAATTAAACAGACTTGGGTTCCAATCCTGCGACTTTCTAGCTCTGTCACCCTGAGAATATTGTCTGACTTCTCTGAATTTCAATTCATTCATCTGTATAAAATAGAAAATAAGACAATAATCAAATATAGTGCTTAGCACAGCTCTTGGCTCCTGATAAATACTCAGTAAATGTTAGCTAATATTCTTTTTCAGGTTGTTGTTGTTGTTGTTGTTGTTGTTAAGCTTCCCTAGTGGCTCAGAGGTTAAAGCGTCTGCCTCCAATGTGGGAGACCTGGGTTCGATCCCTGGGTCAGGAAGATCCCCTGGAGAAGGAAATGGCAATCCACTCCAGTATTCTTGCCTGGAGAATCCCATGGACAGAGAAGCCTAGTAGGTTACAGTCCATGGGGTCGCAAAGAGTCAGACACGACTGAGTGACTTCACCTCAAATATTTCATAAGTTGGATAGAAACTGAGTCATGCCCACCAGTTATCTCACCATGTGATGATTCCATGTATTCTTTCATTTACTGACTCACTTACCATGTGTAAAAGTGTTTTCTGTTAGATACTGTGTGTGTGCTTAATCACTCAGTCATGTCCAACTGTTGCGAGCCCATGGACTGTAGCCCACCAGGCTCCTCTGTCCATGCAATTTCCCAGGCAAGAATACTGAAATGGGTGACCATTTCCTACTCCATTCCCCTAATCCCCCACTCCACCACCACCACCCCATTGGAGGTTTTAGGCCAAAAAAAAAAAGAGTCTAACTTGATATCTGCCTTGGAAAAGCAGGAATCTAATAGATATATACAACATGTACATCAATACCTATACTTTTACTAAAAGATTGGGAAAAGATCTTATGATTGTTATAAGATTTTAAATCTTATTTATCTTATAAATCTTCTAAGATTGGGATCAATCTTTTACCATAAGATTGGAAAACAACTATCCCCAAAAGATAACACAGGCTCTATGCTTACGCTTTTCAAAGAGAGGAAATGAGTGTAAGGTCAGTAGACATGAATAAGAAACTGGATCTGCCCTCAGGGAGCTTGTTCCAGTGGGAAGACAGTATACTTGCTTAAGTGTCATTTGGAAAATGAAAAGGGTCCTAACGATTAAAGAACTAAGGAGGGAGAGACAACATACCTCCGACCAGGGGAAACCTCATGCACAAGTTGTCTCTCGGGGATGTATAATTTTAGGAAAGTTAGAGAGCTATAGGAAGGATCTCCTGGACAGTAGGAATATTATGAATGAAGAAGGAACAGACTCTGGAAACCCTGGATGCCAATATTGAAGAGTAAGCACTTACATTGACTAAAACATGCACTTATGCAGAATAAAAGATGAAGTTCGGTGAATGGGTAGACACAAGAGCCTGGCAATTCTGAAGTGACATCTTGAATTCCATTTTACAAAGTGGTGGCTCTCAGCCCATTTTAACACATAGACTTTTTTTTTTTTGGCAGCAAAATTTTTGAGGGTGAATGTTTTAAATAAATCTTGTACTTTCCAGTTCACTATGGTGCCCATTACTTTTAACTGTCTTACTCTACAGGTTAAGACAATCAGGTTACCTATTACAGGCAGTGTGCATAATGGTTAAGCATACAAGGTGAGAAGATAGCGCTATTTTTCCAAATCCTGGCTTGTTCACCTGTTAGGTCTGCAACCTTAGTTATGTTACATAAACTCTTTGAGCTTCAGTGTCACAATTTATGAAATGGGAATAGCCCCAACCTCTGGGAATAGGATTAAACCCATGTAAACATTTGGCATAGCATAAGGCATATCATAAGCACTTAATAAATTTGAGCTGTTCCTTGAAGCAATTTGAGTTGGCAAGCCCTGCTTTGGCAATATTAAAAGGTTTTTTGTTTGTTTGTTTTCTATTTTTTTTTTTTTAAGAAGTATAGTTGATTTACAGTGTTTCGGGTGTACAGTAAAGTGATTCAGTTATATATGCGTGCATACTCAGTCATGTCTGACTCTTTGCAACCCCATGGACTGTAGTCCACCAGGTTCTTCTGTCCATGGGATTTTCCAGGCAAAAATACTGGAGTGGGTAGCCACTTCCTACTCCATCAGCTACATATAATTCTCTCAAATCCTCAGCTTCTGGGTTAGTTTCCAGTGATGGCTTCAGTGTGATTTCTATAAGTCACCCACTTCCTCCTTCACTCACTCTTAGAAGCAAACACTGGAGGAAGGAGCCAGCAGCCAGCTTTTGGACACTGAAGTCTTCTAAGCACCCAGGGGTTCTTGTAGCAGCAGTTTTCCAGGACAGACCCCAGATTCACAAGGTGGTTTCCGTTTCAGAATATATTACTGGAAGTTTTAAGAACTGTAATCTTGAAAATCCTTATGATTTCAGAAGCTTCTCTGATACCTTGCTGTTCTTTGATAGCTCAAAAACGGAAAGAGTTTTAGAATTGCTCCAAAAAAATAAAAGCAAGAACTTAAAGATATGAGTACAATAGTTTTAGAAGTAACTGCTGTGAACAAAACAAGTCTTTTGTAAAAGCTCCGCGTGCTTAATAAACAAGGACTGCTAATTACATAACTGTCAGTGATGTTTTCTGGCACAGTCTAACGCCTGGTTCTTTCGGTCCAACAAATATGAAAATTCCTAGAAGTAAATCACAGTTGCTGGGTGCTGTGGGCAAACAAACCCATGCCTTATCTCTTTCAAAGGCAGCCATGGAAAATGTATGATAAATTGCACAGTTCAGTGAACATGTTATGTTATTGTGAAATGATTTTGATGCATGGCTATGTATTTATTGCTAAACAACTGACAAACCTCAAGGTATCAGAAATATCATTCAAGGGGGTTTGCTATTTTCTGTTGCAAAACCCAAGTGCTATAAAGTGTTTTTCTTTTTTGTTTAAAATACTTTATTGAAAGTAATGTTTGCCACAAAGTCTTTGGAAATAATTTTTTAAATTATATGAATTCCTGCCAGAGGTGTCAAAGAGCTCTGCTAGTCACTAATATTTTAAACAAGTGAATAATTCATATTTTTGCTAATATCCTTTAATGAAAATATTGTAGCTAAAAATAGAGAAAGTTGTAAGCCAATGTCAGTGATGTTTTCTGGCACAGTCTAACGCCTGGTTCTTTCGGTCCAACAAATATGAAAATTCCTAGAAGTAAATCACAGTTGCTGGGTGCTGTGGGCAAACAAACCCATGCCTTATCTCTTTCAAAGGCAGCCATGGAAAATGTATGATAAATTGCACAGTTCAGTGAACATGTTATGTTATTGTGAAATGATTTTGATGCATGGCTATGTATTTATTGCTAAACAACTGACAAACCTCAAGGTATCAGAAATATCATTCAAGGGGGTTTGCTATTTTCTGTTGCAAAACCCAAGTGCTATAAAGTGTTTTTCTTTTTTGTTTAAAATACTTTATTGAAAGTAATGTTTGCCACAAAGTCTTTGGAAATAATTTTTTAAATTATATGAATTCCTGCCAGAGGTGTCAAAGAGCTCTGCTAGTCACTAATATTTTAAACATAGTGAATAATTCATATTTTTGCTAATATCCTTTAATGAAAATATTGTAGCTAAAAATAGAGAAAGTTGTAAGCCAATTTGATTTTAAAATAGGATTATAATCTTCTTTCATATAGCCCATCAATATAATGAAATTTCTGAATGTTTTCTATGCAATAGCAGTAAAATTAAGAGTGAGATAATTATTTTTAAGAAGATTCTACAGAAATGGCCTCTATGCAAATAATTACTTTCCCACGGTCAGGATATTTTATTACAGTGTCTTTTATCTGTTGCTGACTCTCTGAAGTTTTAAAGTATTAAATAATTAAGCCATTTTCTATTTGAAATTTACAGTTTTTTGTGTTTTTTTTATTTTTTTACTTTATTTTTTTATTTTCTTTTTAATACTTTATTCTATGTTACAATACTGTGTTGGTTTTGCCATACATTGACATGAATCACCCACAGGTGTACACGATCTCCCAATGCCGAAGCCCACTCCCACCTCCCACCCCATATTGTTTTATTTTTTTTGCTAATTTTTCTCTCGGTGCTTTCAGCCTTGGTGTCTGATGTTTAAAACCTTTTCTTCTAGTGCTTAAAGCAGCAGAAATGTAGGCTGACAACACGTAATATGCATAAGGCATATTGTAAACACTTAATAAACCTTAGCTATTTATCAGCTGCTGTAGTCTCAAATTGTTTCTTGTTTTTATAAATCTTGTAAACCAAGAAGCACTGTTTCTCACCTGGTTGTTGTTTTGTGTGTATGTGTGTGTGTGTTATAATTGTGAATCATTCTGGTTTTATAACCAAGTGTTTTGGCGTGGCTTTGGATATTCTGAGTAGTAGTGCCATTGAGTGCTTAGGGCTTCCCTGGTGGCTCAGATGGTAAAGAATCCACCTGCAATGTTGGAGACACGAATTCGATCCCTGGATCAGGAAGATACCCTGGAGGAGGGAATGGCAACCTACTCCAGTATTCTTACTTGTGGAATTTCCTGGAGAGAGCCTGGCAGGCTACAGTCCATGAGGTCGCAAAGAGTCGGACACGACTGATTGAATAACACTTTCACTTTTTCACTTTCATTGAGTGCTTAAGAACAAAATAGCAAAGAAACCCTTGCCTGATGGTGGAAATGATGAATTATTTCTTAGGTATATTAAAAGGGACTGGAGTATTTCTAATATATCACCATCATTTAAACATGAATTCATTCTGTCTTCTCTTAGTATATTTTAACCAATTGACCTTTACATATACTTTGCATTTATTAAATTAGGGTAAATTTCAGGAGCCTAGAAATATGGTTCAAAACATTCATCATATTTTTTCTGTTATCCTTGGAATATGATAAGCCTATTCTCTAAATATTTGCATCATCGAAGAATATCTGTGTACTTATGCTGATTTTGGCTTAACATTTTCAAAAATAAATCTGTTAAATTAAATATAAGCTTTAAAGGGGAAAACTATAGACATGTAACTTGATACAGGTATTGCAACATGGCTTACAGCATTTTCTTGGAAGAGTTTTATGCCCTTTTCTTCTATTACCATGGCCACTTTCACCTTTATATTGAAAATTCCCAAAATATATCTGTATGAGGATAATTTTAAAACATGAGATTTATATCACTATAAAGGGGAAATCCTTTATAACCACATAAAACTGTTGTCACCAGAAATTTCAGTCTAAGTTTTACATGAAAAGGGACATATTTTATCTTTAATGCCTCATTAAACTTTCTGGAACTGGCAGTATTCTAAAATATTCTAGGTGGATGAATACATATGTCTGTGTTTCTTCTGAGCAATTCAAATTATCAGTTTAAAATAAAAGACTAAACAAGGTATTTGTGCTAAAAACTAAAGCAGTGGTATTTTTTCTTCTATTTAATTTTGCCTGTATGTATAGATGTTACTTTGATAAGTCAACCATGTCTTACCTACACTTTTAAAATGAAATGGCTAAGACTAAACAAATCATTTATTCTAAAAATTAATGTAGTGGTACTTTTTCTTCTATTTAATTTTGCCTTTATGTGTAAATGTTACTTTGATAAGTCAAGCATGTCCCACCTGCACTTTTTGAGGGAAATAGCCAAAATCAGCATTCCTCAGGTAAAATGACATTCCTGTTGTTTCAAAGGTGGCATTGTATTTAAACTTAAATTCTGTATGTGCTTTTGTTCACATGTGTGTGCATGGATTGTGTGTCTTCACACATGTGCACTTACATATGTGTTTATGTGTGTGGGTGCATGTATTTTCCCACATTCATAATATGATGAACTGCATTGTGTTGCTAAGAACATCGACTCAGGAGACAGCCTACATGTGTTTAAGTCTCAACCCTGCTACTTTCTGGTTGTGTAAGTTTAAGCAAGTTTTTTAAATTTCTTGCTTCAGTTTTCTTCTTATCCAGTTGTAAGATTTAAATAAATTAATATAGAGAGAGCACTTTGAACACCTAATCCATAGTAAGTACTTAATGAAGTACTGGCATCACATGTACTCTTTGCAACCCCATGGACTGTAGCCTACCAGGCTCCTCGGTCCATGGAATTTTCCAGGCAAGAGTACTGGAGTGGGTTGCCATTTCCTTCTCCAGGGGATCTTTCCAACCCAGGGATCGAACCCGGGTCTCCCACATTGCAGGCAGACATTTTACCATCTGAGCCACCAGGGAAGATCAAGTACTTAATAAATTACTGATATCACATGTAATCATTTTCATGTGTTCATTTATTTTATATCTAAAGTTACAGCATATTAAAAAGCAGAGACATGACTTTGCCAACAAAGGTCCATCTAGTCAAAGCTATGGTTTTTCTAGTAGTCATGTATGGATGTGAGAGTTGGACTATAAAGAAAGCTGAGCGCCAAAGAATTGATGCTTTTGAACTGTGGTGTTGGAGAAGACTCTTGAGAGTCCCTTGGACTGCAAGGAGATCCAACCAGTCCATCCTAAAGGAAATCTTTCCTGAATATTCACTGGAAGGACTGATGCTGAAGCTGAAACTCCAATACTTTGGCCTCCTGATATGAAGAACTAACTCATTGGGAAAGACCTTGATGCTGGGAAAGACCTTGGAGGCAAGAGGAGAAGGGGACAACAGAGGATGAGATGGTTGGTTGGCATCACTGACTCAATGGACATGAGTTTGAGTGAACTCCAGGAGTTGGTGATGGACAAGGAGGGCTGGCATGTTGCAGTCCATGGAGTTGCAAAGATTGAGTGACTGAACTGAACTGAAAGTTATATTATTTAATACAAATGCATTGGTGGGGACCTCCCTGGTGGTCTGGTGGTTTACATTCCACCTGCCAATGCAGGGACATGAATTCCATCCCCAGGAAGATTCCACTTACCATGGGGCAACACTAAGCCAGTGCCCTAAAGCCGGTGCTCTGCAATGAGAAGCCACCACAATGAGAAGCCCTCACATTACAACTAGAGTAGCCCCTACTTGCCACAACTGAGGAAGCCCACGAGCAGCAAAGAAGACCCAGGGTAGCCCAAATTACAGTTAATTAATTAATTAAAAAATATATTGATGGGTGAATATTACATATGTATTTCACTGAAATGATATTAAAGATGTGTCTTGCTCTATGTCATTTATGTCTCAAGACTGGGAAAATATTTTTAAAGATATAATATTTTGGATTGAATAATTTGATTAGATAAACTGTTTTATCACTGGTGAGAAGAAGCAATTGTGAAAAAGCAACAGAAGTTACACAACTTTGTGGCTCACAGACTGCATATCAAATATCAAATATATTGAAATACATTTATTTATTTAGATGTCAGCCTGTTGCCCTCTACAGTGTGCCAGGATTTAGTGTTAAATGACACAAGGTACTGTGTGATCCAGTCATCATGCTCCTTAATATTTATCCACAGGAGTTGAGAATTTATGTCCACACAAAAGCTTGTTCATGGATGTTTGGGGCAGCTTTATTCATCATTGCCAAAGTTTGGAAGCAATCGAGATGTCCTTCAGTAGCTGAATAGATAAATACAGTATAATACATCAAGACAATGGGATATTATGAAACACTAAACATTGAAAAGACACAGACAAACATTAAATGTGTATTTTTAAGTGAAATAAGTCAATATGAAACAGCTAAATACTGTATGATTTCAATTATGTGATATGACATTTTGGAAAAGGCAAACCTATGAAGACAATAAAAAGATCAGTAATTTCCTGGAGTTGCAGTGGGAGCACAAAGGATTTTAAGGGAAGTTAAACTACTCTGTGGGCTTTCCTCATGGCTCAGCAGTAAAGAATCTGCCTACAGTGCAAAAGACACAGGTTTGATCCCCGGGTTGGTAAGATCCCCTGGAGGAGGGCATGGCACCCCACTCAAGCAAGTATTCTGACCTGATGAATTCCACAGACAGAGGAGTCTAATGGGCTACAGTCCATGGGATCGCAAAGAGTCGGACAAGACTGAAGCAACTGAGCACACAAAACTATTCTGTATGATACTGTAGTGATGAATACATGTCATTGTATGTCTGTCCAAGCCCATGGAATACACAACACCAAGAGTGAACTCTAATGTAAACTGTGGACTCTGGTTGCTAGAGATGTGTCATTCTGGTTCATCAGTTTTTACAAATGTGCTACTCTAGTGGGGATGTTAATAATCAGGGAGGCTGTGCATGGGGGCAGTGGGTTTATGGAAAACATCTATCAGTTCAGTTCAGTTCAGTTGCTCAGTCGTGTCCGACTCTTTGCAACCACATGAACTGCAGCACGCCAGTCCTCCCTGTCTATCACCAACTCCCAGAGTCTACCCAAACCCATGTCCGTTGTGTCGGTGATGCCATCCAACCACCTCATCCTCTGTCGTCCCCTTCTTCTCCTGCCCTCAATCTTTCCCAGCATCAGGGTCTTTGCAAATGAGTCAGCTCTCCACATCAGGTGGCCAAAGTATTGGAGTTTCAGCTTCAACATCATTCCCTCCAGTAAACACCCAGGACTGATCTCCTTTAGGATGGACTGGTTGGATCTCCTTGCAGTCCAAGGGACTCTCAAAAGTCTTCTCCAACACCACAGTTCAAAAGCATCAATTCTTTAACACTCAGCTTTCATTATAGTCCAACTCTCACATCCATACATGACTACTAGAAAAACCACACCCTTGACTAGACAGACCTTTGTTGGCAAAGTAATGTCTCTGCTTTTTAATATACCGTCTAGGTTGGTCATAACTTTCCTTCGAAGGAGTAAGTGTCTTTTAATTTCATGGCTGCAGTCACCATCTGCAGTGATTTTGGAGCCCAGAAAAAGAAAGTTCAGCCACTGTTTCCACTGTTTCCCCATCTACTTGCCATGAAGTGATGGGACCGGATGCCATGATCTTAGTTTTCTGAGTATTGAGCTTTAAGCCAACTTTTTCACTCTCCGCTTTCACTTTCATCAAGAAGCCCTTTAGTTCTTCACTTTCTGCCATGAGGGTGGTGTCATCTGCATATCTGACATTATTGATATTTCTCCCAGCAATCTCGATTCCAGCTTGTGCTTCCTCCAGCCCAGCATTTCTCATGAAATATATATATATATATATATATATATCTGCATATAAGTTAAATAATATATATATATATTAAAATAATAGATAAATAATATAGATAGAAAATATCTATAGCTTTCTCTTAATTTTCTATAAACCGCACTTCACTTAAAAATAAACTCTGTTAGAGAAAAAAAGATGAAAATAGAGCAAAGCAATGAGTACTTCTCAAACATTGCAAAATCACATGCTAACATGTCCCAAGAAAAATGTTTTCTAAATGTAAATGACCACCACTACAAAAAAAATAGTACTACAATAAAATAGTCAATTGAACTATTAAAAATCGAAAGGTGGTGTCTCTTCAACTGCTAAGAATGTACATTTTAGCTGCCTGAAGCATAAGGGAAAAGTAGAGTAACAGTATCGTGTAAACAATGCAAATTTAGAATGGGTTTTCTTTTTCAGGGAGCACCCAAACCAATAGCCATTGAACCCTGTGCTGGGAACAGAGCCGCAGTTCTGACCGTGTTTCTTCGTCTACCACGAGGGCCATCAGGGGCCCCTCCCCCTGGGCAGTCAGGTAAGATGAATGAGGCACCATCAGCAATTAAGCAAAACATGTAGACGGAACAGAAGAAATAAACAATACTACCAGATAGCATCATAAAGATATTTGCAAAGTTCTAATTCAAATTATGGTTAAATTTTATTAGAATACAGCTTCTATCCAAATATCTAGCTATCTGCCTTGCTATAAATTCAGATTTGCCAGTGTTTCTCTTAGAAATGCATGTTGAATATATGTATATTTGTATGTAATATACACATATATGTATGCATATACACACACATTTCAATTAGTCATTGTAATTACAATGAGTACTTTCACTAGCGGGGTAAGCAAGTTTTTGACCCTTTTGGGCAGCTACTTTTCTCCCAGTATGTGTTGCCCAATATAGGTTGCCAAATTATAAATGCGATTAGAAGCTTGCTTCATAAATATGGAATCTAATTAAGGCACTCACTTGCATGTTTGGAATGTTTTGAGGCATCAGAGGATAAGAGCTTGATGCATCCATCCTGGAACACTTAAGATATGTTCTTGCTGTCAGCACCAGCCAGGTGCAGTTCATAGACCTGAGGACCCTCTCCTTTAGTTGAGCACAGCCTGCCTTTTCCTCTGATATTCATTTTCCTGCATAAAAAGCATATTTTAAATTTGAAGTAACTCCATGTATCCTCTTAGAGATCTTCTCATTGTTTTGACCATTGTCTGTATTGTCAATATGCCCAATGTTGAGTATGACTTGTTACTAAATCAGAAAGTGTGTCTGTTTCTCTTTACATATCCTCTTCTTTCTGATCACAGTTTCTAATTGTTCTTTCTCCCAATTGTTTTCTCTAAACAACTCTTAGTGAAATGGAAGCTTTTAAAGGGTAAGGGTGATTTCAAATCTATCTTTCTCTTCAATTCCGCTTAAGGGTAAAATAAAATGCAAGAGATGTGGGCAGGTTCTCAGTAATGGAAATTGATGATGAACTCATCTCCCTGCTTATTTTTCTTTCCTTAATTCCCTAGTTAGCTCTGACCTTGCTCCTTACTTTCTCGACTTGTGCCCAACAAGGTACAAAAATGGAAGCTACCCTACTTTATAGCTTATACATTTTAAGATATTCATGTAATACAATTTTTTCCATATGGCAACAGAAGATCTCCATCACCTCCAAACTTGTCAGTTATGATACCCGATGATATCTTGTAGGAATTTCTACCCACAGTTCATTTGTAGTTATTTTATTCAATGAAGTAAACCTTCTCGTACGCTGAGTTGAGTGCCTCCCCTTTCTCCTTTCAGAACCACCGAGGTAAAGGGGATGCAGTGAACAGAGTAGCTAGGCACTGGTCAGATAAGATGGATAATTATAGGTACTATGCCCAGCTAATGGAAGTATTGTTTCAAGGATGGGATGATGTCCAAAACAAACACTCCACTAATGAAAACAAGTCTGTGCGATACACACCAAGATTCTTCTAGATCCTTGACAAGATGACGTACTGACAGGCAGAGTGAAGGCAACTGCCAATACTCTGTCCCTTTAACCTTTGAAATCTATTTGACTGATTTGAAAAAGCCAAATAGCAGTGGGAACCATTACCTCAGCTGTGTTTTATTGCAGATGCATTGCAGTTACTAATGGTAATGCTATATTAGATGCATATAGTGCTTTACTCCTTACAAAGTGTTTTCCTATTTTTCATGGTTGATCCTTTTGACAAGCATGAGCTATAGGTATCATAAAACTCACTTTAGAAATGAAAAGAATTTATGTATATAAATCTCTGCATTCCTATACTCAAGGAATAATTAGAAAGTATTAGAGTACAGAGCCAAACACCAACAAAAATATTTATTACTAACATTCCAGGTAATTTTCTCCTATGATCTATAGGAGAGAGCTTATTTTTCTGTAATCTACAGCCCATGTCTTCACAAAGCCAAACATTTGGAGGAGTACTGAAGACATCTGCAGGGTTAATAAAATAAACAAAACCTTGAGTTAATTTACCACACTGTTTACAGTGACTATACATTGAACTGTGTTGAATATCTGTGTGCACAGTTCAGGATGTGTTTGTTCTTCCTTGAAAAAAAAATAATAATTTTTTTAGCCAATTCTATAGGAGTAGGAAAACTCATTGATTCTACTCCTTCAAAATAAAATATTGTCTTCTGTCTGCAGTCTATTTTGAAATGCATAAAAGACATAATATTACTAATGGGTTGATAGTAGGATGAGCAGATGGAAGATATAAAGCAAATAAAGAAATGTTAATTGTAGAATTGAGGTGATATGAATCCTGGAGTCCATTGTAAAATTCTTTCTGCTTCTCTGTGTGTTTGAAATTTTTTATGGTAAGATGTGGGAAACAATATGTTTTTTAAGAAAACCTCTTGACTTTCTAGGGGTAAAAAAGACAATGCCAATAGAAATTTTCCTATGTTCACACATGTCTTTTCTCTAATCAAGGCAAATGTTGACACCAGTATGCAAACTAAATGACTCATTTTTTTTCCCTTTTCATCAAGATAATTTGGTGTGTACCTCGTCAATGAAAACTTATCATAGTATCATCAGTATTTAAGAGGAAATGCATCCCATTGATAGTTTGGGCACCATATTGGCTCTTGAGAGGGAAATATTGACATTGGTTATCTCATTGCTAATGTTCGGTTCATCTTATATCTTGACAGAAAGATAAAGATGTGTGCCTCTGCTTATCACAGTGTATAGAAAGCAGTTCATAAATATTTTTGATGATAATGATAGGAGACCTGGGAAACATGATCTTGAGCAACCACTTCTATCAATGAGACTAAGTGAGCAATAATAAAATGAGCAGTTGGACTAGAAGCCATTCATTGATTCTCTAATTGTACCACCAGGAGCCTTATGTTCTGAAGAGCCTCCTCCAGCATTTGGTGCAGGGTTAGAGGTGAGAGGGAGTTAAGAAGAAAGTGGAGGAGGAGCCTCATGGACAAACCCCATCCCCACTGTATAAAGGACAGGGTTTCCAGAGTCTTCTCTTGGCTCTTGGGTTGTTTATGTCTCCTAATGTGAACGTATCTATTCAGTGATGAATAAACATTAATTATTAGATTGAAAGCCCTCTTGCAGTACTTTGTACAATTTCTAATTTTTTAATCAGGCCCTTTTCTGAAACATAGCTTCCTAAATGTCAAATGATGCTTTTCATAATGCAGTCTTCATTACCACGAGTAAAAGCCTTTAAGAGAAGGATGAGTTTGAGGATATGGAGAAGGCGGAAGCATCCTCTGAGCACGGTGGCTTTCTCTCAGAGCCTACACGTCAGCACTAACAAATAAGTGATTTGGAAAAAAGCAAGGGTTAGTTCTGGCTGTCTCTTTTAAGTAGCAACTAGTGTTTTGTTTTTTTTTTTTAATTCAATGCATGGCCTTGCCTTTGGACTTTATGCTCTTTCTACCAGCAGATACTCCAGTATTATTTAGCAAGTTATATTAAACATGGCCCTTTTAGCGTCTGTCTAAAATGCATGGAGTCCCTTCTATGGTTCATCTTAGCAGAGGTCAGAAGAGAAACTGCAGATTTATCCTTTAGATTATTCCATTCAGTAGTCTCTTTTTTTTTCCATATAATGCATGTAGATGTTTATGAGCAATTCTCCCTCTAAGTAGCTTAGAAGAAGAAAAGCAAAAAATACTAAATAGGCTTTTTGGCACTCCAGGTGCTGGGCTAATTAGGTTCCCTGCTCCCTTTCTCTGTAAACCTGCTGCTTCATCCTTGTATTTCCTGTGAACCACCACTGTCAACCACACCAGATCTCTTGGGCTAAAGCAGGATTTCTGCTGTGGACATATGTACACAGCCACTTTCTCTTGACCTCAGAGTGGTTGAAAGGCTGACGTCCCCATGAAAGCAGGACAAATCAAGTAACCCTGCTGCAGAGCACTGAACAACCAAGCACATCACCCGTCACCTTGGAGAGCAGGGTCCCCACGCATTTCAGAGTCACATTAGGATGAAATGTGGACAAAGTAAATAGAGCTCTTCAAAAGCATAAATTGAAAACGGTCATGATTGCTGTCACTTTGTGATGGAGGATGATGCATTTCATAGTTTATGGATTCTTGCTAATACGAAGCCCATTAACTTTTATCGCTGGATTAAAAATCTGGTGGCCCAAATGTCCACTGCCTGAAAGGAGTTAGGTGCTTACCTTAAAATGTAGAATTTTGCCCTGATCTGGCTTCATGTTTGGAAAAAGAAACAAAATGAAAGCTACTGGACGTCCTAAGGTTTTGAAATTCTTTTCCCTTTAGGCTTTGAAGTTTTGGCAGGCTGAGCAGATAATTTTGAAAAATCTAGAAATATTGTACAATGTTTAAAATGACAGTCTATGACAAGAAGAGAACTTTGGTTTGATCAAATGAAAAGGAAGGATAACAAAAAGCAGTACAAGAGGGAAGCGAGCACTGAAGCAGGTTCTTTATATACACTAATTCGTTTAATCCTCTTAATGAACCAGAGAAGTAGCTATTATTATCCCACTTTTACAGATTAAAAAAATATATATCCTTAAACTCAAGAGAGATTAAATGACTCATCCAAGGGCCAATACTGCCAGTGAGTAAACCTGAAGTCAAATTCAAGGCCACCTAGATCTTCAGCAGGCAAAACTATCTTATCACTGTGTTTTTCTGGATAAAGATACAGTGGGATTCTCAGTTGCTCTTCTGGAAAAAGCTTTATATCCAGATGAAAGAGGAAGGACCTGGAGGGTTCTGCTAAGCATTGGGTTTAAGGCACAAGAAAGGTAGATTTCTCCTTCCTGGTGACGTAACTGTAGGAATTTGATAGAATGCAAATATGTGCATGCCGCGACATATCTGCTAGTGAAAATATGACTCCATTTCATAGTAATAGCATGGGGCCTACAGTGTTAGGACCACAGCTTTGGCTCATCTGTGTGAGTTAATGGACTTGGAGCACAAGTCTCACCCAAAGTCCAGATCCAGCTCTGCCACCAGCTAACTGGGTGGCCAAGTCTTTTCATTTCCGGGTCGTATTTTTACGTGTATGAAATGACTGGATTGGGCTTGATTCGTAGGATGGGTTTCACTCCACTCCTGTTGTACAGTTCTGCTATCCATTATGCTAAATCATGCCAGTTTGGGGTAAGAAGAGCAATAAATTATTTCTGAGGAGTAGCTTAACTTGCCTTTCCAGCTGCTCAAGATCAGTTAAGAAACTATATTCCATATATTACGTGTTAGGGAAAAAAGTAGCACCAATCATTGAACTAAAAAAATAACATACACATTGTGAAGTGAAACTGTCAGTTGCTTTAGTCATCTTCGGCTCTTTGCGACCCCATGGACTAGCCCTCCAGGCTCCTGTGTCCATGGCATTCTCCAGGCAAGAATACTAGTGAAGGTCGCTCAGTTCGGTTCAGTTCAGTCGCTCAGTCGTGTCTGACTCTTTGCAACCCCATGAATCACAGCACACCAGGCCTCCCTGTCCATCACCAACCCCTGGAGTTTACTCAAACTCATGTCCGTCGAGTCAGTGATGACATTCAGCCATCTCATCCCCCGTTGTCCCCTTCTCCTCCTGACCCCAGTCTCTTCCAGCATCAGGGTCTTCTCCAGTGAGTCAGCTCTTTACATCAGGTGGCCAAAGTATTGGAGTTTCAGCTTCAACATCAGTCCTTCTAATGAACACCAAGGACTGATCTCCTTTAGAATGGACTGGTTGAATCTCCTTACAGTCCAAGGGAGTCTCAAGAGTCTTTGCCAACACCACAGTTCAAAAGCATCAATTCTTTGGCGCTCAGCCTTCTTCACAGTCCGATTCTCACATCCATACATGACAATAGGAAAAACCATAGCCTTGACTAGATGGTCGCTCAGTTAGTCCAACTCTTTGTGACCCCATGGACTATACAGCCCTTGGAGTTCTCCAGGCCAGAATACTAGTGTAGATAGCCTTTCCTTTCTCTAGTGGATCTTCCCAACCCAGGGATCAAACCCACGTCTCCCACATTGCAAGCAGATTCTTTACCAGCTGGACCACTAGAGTAGTCGGCTAGCCAGTAGGAATTTGTTGTATGATGCATGGAGCTCAAATCTGGTGCTCTGTGACAACCTAGAGGAGTGGGATGAGGTGGGAGGGAGGTTCAAGAGGGAGGAAACGTATGTTTACCTGTGACTGATCCATGTGGATGTATGGCAGAAACCAACACAATATTGTGACGTATCCTCCAATTGAAAAGTTTTAAAAGTTTTTAAATAATTTTACTTAAAAAGTCTTGGACTGGAAGTCCCAGTCTTCCCAGTGTGTTTGGATGAGGCAGATCGTTCATGTTGCTGTCCTAAATACTTTTACTTAAAAAGTCTAGTTCCCAGTCTCCCCAACATGTTTGGATAAGGCAGATCGTTCATGCTGCCCTACTTCAGTGAGTAAAGAAATCTCATAGCACCAGTCAGAGAGTGAGGGTCTGAGGTGGATTGGAAATCGACTCCAGGTCTGCTGACTCTCAGTGCAGCACACAGGCCTCTGAAGCCTTTTTTTTTTTAAACTAATTTACATTTGCCAGAAGCTTCTACAGTTTCCTGTCCCTTAGGACTCTCTGTTTTCCTTCCATAACTCTGCCACAGTATCTTCAAATTACAGAAACACACCTGTTGATCTGACCTGAGCACTCTTTTTGTTTGAGGTAGCTGGAATAAGAAATAAAACCACTGAGCTGTATCACAACTTATTAGAACAATCTGTCACGTAGGTTACCTTTTAACCTCAAGTTCAGACATTGTTTACATCCAGCATATGCAGTGTGCGTGTGTGATCAGTCATGTCCAACTCTTGGTCACTCCATCAAGCTAGCCCTCCGGGGCCCTCTCTCCATTGAATCTTCCAGGCAAGAATACCAGAGTGAGTTGCCATTTCCTACTCAGGGGATCTTCCTGACCCAGGGATCAAACCCGCATCTCTGGCATCTCCTGCATTGGCAGGAGGACTCTTTACCACTAGACTCACATCCAGCATATGGGTCTTCATAAAGAAGGAAGAAACAGTGGGCACTCATGGCAAAATAAACCACAAAATGAGGAAAGAGAGCCCAGGGTACAACAGAGATAAGAACAAATGTCTGGGACTATTGTGAATAATATGACTTTGTGTCAAAAAACTCCGATATTCAAAGTAAACAAAATCTACAGGAGAAGCTGAATTTCTCTTCTTTCAAAAATATACTATTATGCATCTTCATTTGTTACATTTATTTATTAAAAAAACATGTAAAAATACCTGCTGCAGGTCAAGCAGTGTATTATATGGTAGTGAACAAAACAGAGTCCCTGCCCCCATAGATGGTAGTGTCTGTGTGGAGATGCACAGAAACAAATAACCATGCCAATAAACCTGTAATTGTGAAACAGGTTAAGTTTTGTGAATGAAGAATAGACAATGTTATGAGAAAGAGGGGAAATAAAACTTACATACAATCGCTAAGCTTGAATATCTTTCAGCAGTAGTAGCAAAACAGTAAACATAGTCATTAAAATACCGTGTCCTCAGTTCTTACTTGTCATTGTGTCTCTGTGCTGTTTGTTGAATATTCCCCATCTCGCCTCTGCAACTGGTGGAAACTCTCTCTGGTGTTCTTTGCCTCGATCTATCACAGGTGCCTACTGAGAATCTACTTAGAGATAGTGGATGTAGAGCACCACCCATGTGTTCATTGCCTGCTTCCCCAGCACTCTAAGCATAGGTGGGCATTCCCTAAGGATTGGTCCCAAGCCAATTTCTCATCCCTCTCCACCCTCTCTCTTTAGGATGATGCTCTCTTTGCTCATTGCAGGAACTTCTGAGATGCTAACTCCCAACTCCATGGATCTTCAGCCATCACTGGATTTTCTCCAGTTTTAGTGTAAAGTCACTCTTCCTTCCCTCTCTCCCATTACTGCCCCTACTCCCCTCCTCTGAATTTACTGTTGTTTTTTTTTAATTAAATTAATTTATCTGGTTGTGCTAGGGATATGCAGAATCTTTTGTTGTGCTGTGTGAAATCTAGTTCCCTGACCTAGGATCGAACCCGGGTCCCCTGCATTGGGAGCATGGTGTCTTA
This sequence comes from Madoqua kirkii, assembly GCA_006408675.1. Taxonomy (NCBI): domain Eukaryota; kingdom Metazoa; phylum Chordata; class Mammalia; order Artiodactyla; family Bovidae; genus Madoqua; species Madoqua kirkii. The sequence continues at coordinate 7,018 of SJYC01044200.1, read as the reverse complement.
GCCAACAGCCCAGCAGAGGAGTCCCCTGAGTTTCCTGTTTTTGTAAAGTCCATTTCCCAGTGGCTCAAGTTTGAAACTTTGGAGTTAGCTTTCTTCCTTCTCTTTCTCCCCTTCGACGTCCGTGTAGCCACGAAGCTCTTTAGGTTTTCCCCGAGGCAGACAGAGCAGACTTCCTTCTGCCGTTTTACTCCCTCCATGTTTTGCTTGGGCCCTCTTTGCCTCCCTTCTGGACTTCTGCCAAAGGAAGGCACCGTTTTCTCACTCTCTTTCTCATAGACCTTTGCTAACTTTTCACTGCCTGTTGGAGTGAGTCCAGACATTCACTCCGGGATGTAAGGGCCTCCTTGACCTCTGTCCCGCCTTTTTTCAGGGTTGGCAGGCATGGAGGCCTTGCCAGTGCCCACCAGCACAGCACCTCTGGCTAGCTGGGGGCCCGTGAGCAATGAATTTAACCTCCTGAGCCCTGTTTGCTCATCTAGGAGATAAGAACGATGACCGGGTAGAAGGTCTTTATGATTGGGATTCCACCTGTGTATTTCTTCCTGTGATTTCATGAGTGTGTGTCTGTCATCTGTCACGCTCACTGTTTTCCCTTGTTCTGAAATGCCCTCTCCTTCTCAGCTGCCCTTGCTCAAAGCCCAGTTCAAATGCCACTTCTTCCGTGAAGCCTCTTCCGTTCCCTCCATATAAATGTGACCCTGTGCTCATGAAGTCCTATACAGTTTGCTGGGTCATTTCTTTACTGCTTTACGACACGTGTCAAAGTCACTGTGTCCTTTTGTTTAAACTTTCCTCCCAGGTATTAAGCTCTCTGAGGGCAGTGGTTATATCTCAGTTTATCTTTCGATCCCTTGTAGCTAACAAATTCTTTGTACTTAGGAGTTGCTTGATAAGTGTTAAATTAATGAATGAAATTGATTATCCTTAAATGGTAGAACTTCTTTACCAAAACATATGTAGAAAATATGTAGATATATACTACAAAACTGTAAACTTTACTAGGTAAAATTTCACTTCAGGCCCATAATCATTTTTTAATTGTTTTTGTTTATTTTTAATTAGAGTATAATTGCAGGCCCATAATCCTTGATAGAATGGACCTTATGTTTTTATGATTCATACAGGAGTCAAGCTACATTCTTAGGGACTAAAATCAAGCCCAACACTGTACCTTTGATTAAAAAATATCTATAAAACTTACTTGTTCAGATTTAAGGTTCAAGAAAAATCAGAATATTAGTGAAAGATGACACAAAGTGATAAAACATTGTATTTTCAAAGTAACATGTACTAAACCTATCATAAAGTTGTTTTATTTTTGTAATTTGGACTTGGATTTCTTTCTTGGATAATAAATTTTTTGCAAAACCATTTTATTTAAGTTTGAAAGAGCACACTCAGTTCCATCCTTTATGACCAAAAAAATATTAATGAATGAAATTGATTATCCTTAAATGGTAGAACTTCTTTACCAAAACATATGTAGAAAATATGTAGATATATACTACAAAACTGTAAACTTTACTAGGTAAAATTTCACTTCCGGCCCATAATAATTTTTTAATTGTTTTTGTTTATTTTTAATTAGAGTATAATTGCAGGCCCATAATCTTTGATAGAATGGACCTTATGTTTTTATGATTCATGCAGGAGTCAAGCTACATTCTTAGGGACTAAAATCAAGCCCAACACTGTACCTTTGATTAAAAAATATCTATAAAACTTACTTGTTCAGATTTAAGGTTCAAGAAAAATCAGAATATTAGTGAAAGATGACACAAAGTGATAAAACATTGTATTTTCAAAGTAACATGTACTAAACCTATCATAAAGTTGTTTTATTTTTGTAATTTGGACTTGGATTTCTTTCTTGGATAATAAATTTTTTGCAAAACCATTTTATTTAAGTTTGAAAGAGCACACTCAGTTCCATCCTTTATGACCAAAAAAAATATACTGAACTTTGTGAAATAAATGTCCACATATTACTTATACACAGGACAAATAACCTCAAAAAATATATCTGGCAAATAAAAAGTATCAGTGTCTGGTGTAGTTGTTACCATTAACCCACACCATTAGCCCAATCTACCCTGTGTTCTTTATGTTTGTTGAATTGGCATCGCCCTATAATATATATATTATCGCTTTCATTTCACAGACGAGGGAAATTAATTCATGGGGCTTTTTTGCCTGTGTCAGCCCTGTCTGACTCTTTGAGACCCTTTGGACTGTAGTCTGCTGAGTTCCTCTGTCCATGGTATTCTCCAGGCAAAAATGCTGGAGTGGGTTGCCATGCCCTCCTCCAGGGGATCTTCCCGACCCAGGAATTGAATCTGTGTCTCCTGTGCTTCCTGCACTGCAGAATTCTTTACCTGCTGAGCCATCAGGAAAACCGTGTTACTTACCTACATAGTAATTAAGAGATGGAGCCAGAATTTTAAACCAGAAAATTTCACACCACCATTGTGCTCTTTCCAAATCTTTTTTTTTTTTTTTTTTGCGGAATTGGTGCAGCGGGGTGGAGGGTGGGGGATTTGGGAGTTACCATGTGCTTTTTTAGGATAGTACAAGCTGGCAAGCCTTTTCTTTTACTGACCAGGGTCACTGTGAAATGGCATCGCTGTCATTCTCCCATTTGAGATATTAGAGTTTATTTTTGTACTATTGTCAGTTAAGATAAGTTGATAATGTATAAATGAAACAAAGAAGAAAATAAAGACAACAAACTTGAAAAATAGTGAACATGACTAATTAAACATACTGCAGAAGTGAGTGCCTCATCCTAAACATTAACTGATTCAAATACTTCCAAGATAGAGTAATTAGAAACAAACTCACATAAAAAGTCAGAATTTATGGACGTGAAAAATGAGACCATCAGCACCGAAAGCATCGTCAACACATTTCTCTCTTATTCTTTTTCTTCCCACGTGCCACCCCTTTCAGGTATTTCTAGAAATGACTGGTAAATAATTACTGTGGTCAAAGAGAAAAATAGGAAAAAATATCAACTCAGCAAACCAACTTACAAAGTCAAAGGGGAAAATCAAGATTTGTTTGGAATAGGCAAGCTGCCTTTGAAGCAAAAAAAACAACAAAATAAGAATTTTGTGGGCATGAATAAACTGCAAAAGCTTAATCAGTACCCCTGACCCTATAGGTATTTCTTTTGATAGCTAACACCACAGTGTATATAAAAAACTGCCAGTAATAAGACATTTTACTTTTAGCTGACTATGAATTAAATAGTCTTGCATTACATAGGTTTAGGGGAATTTAGCAGATGGCTACTTCCTGCATTCAACAAGGATAGATGGGTTGCCTGAGTATCAGAGAATTTTAGAATTTTTGGAACTTTGGAAATAGCCTTAGAAATCACTTAGTTCTATCCCACATTTTGCAGAGGAAACTTGGAGAGCCAGATTTGGGGCAAGAATTGTCCCAATTTGGGGCAAGAATTGAACAGGAACTACAACCAGAGTTTCTGCATCCCTCATGCAGGAAGGGACTTTGCTCTTCCTCCTGTTCATTAAGCCCGGTTGAAAAATATAACCTGGAAAAAAAAAATACACTTCTTACCAGAAGGCATACAGAAAGGAATTCCCTAGATCCAAAAAGGAGAATTAAGTAACTTGAGGAAATAGGTCTCCTTACTAGCAAACTGACAATATGCTAAGAAAACTTGCCTCAAAGGTCCTGGGAATTCTGTCTTCTCATGTAAATGTTTTTCTTAGGACCACCTCAGAGGGCCAGTGGTCCCTTAATAAATCCAGTGGGAGTGCACTCAAGTTTTCATCAAAATTCTATGTTATATTGTTAGCTGATTTAGTCCCAGATCCTACCTTTTACTATCGACCAAAGGTATTTGTGAGTTTGCTATGCCTTAGTTTTTAATGAATGGTGGAGAAACAGGCAGCAGTAGTAGTAATGTGATTCTAAAAAAGGTAAATGTTGATTAGAATTAATTAATGCCTTAAAACACCAGAGCATCTTTCTCTAAGGGCTCTCGGGGAACGAGTTAATAGCCTTCTGAACAGTGAATGATTTACCTCCTTTTATTCACTTTCAGTTCAGCTCAGTTGCTCAGTTGTGTCCGACTCTTTGTGACCCCATGAATCGCAGCACTCCAGGCCTCCTTGTCCATCACCAACTCCTGGAGTTTACTCAAACTCATGTCCATTGAATCGGTGATGCCATTCAGCCATCTCATCCTCCGTCGTCCCCTTCTCCTCCTGCCCCCAATCCCTCCCAGAGTCAGAATCTTTTCCAGTGAGTCAACTCTTTGCATGAAGTGGCCAAAGTATTGGAGTTTCAGCTTTAGCATCAGTCCTTCCAACAAACACCCAGGACTGATCTCCTTTAGAACGGACTGGTTGGATCTCTTTGGAGTCCAAGGGACTCTCAAGAGTCTTCTCCAACACCACAGTTCAAAAGCATCAATTCTTCGGTGCTCAGCTTTCTGCAGAGTCCAACTCACATCCATACATGACCACTGTAAAAACCATAGCCTTGACTAGATGGACCTCTGTTGGCAAAGTAATGTCTCTGCTTTTGAATATGCTGTCTAGGTTGGTCATAACTTTCCTTCCAAGGAGTAAGTGTCTTTTAATTTCATGGCTGCAATCACTATCTGCAGTGATTTTGGAGCCCCACAAAATAAAGTTAGCCACTGTTTCCACTGTTTCCCCATCTATTTCCCATGAAGTGATGGGACTGGAGGCCATGACCTTCGTTTTCTGAATGTTGAGCTTTAAGCCAACTTTTTCACTTTCCTCTTTCACTTTCATCAGGAGGCTTTTTAGTTCCTCTTCACTTTCTGCCATAAGGGTAGTTTTTTTAATTATTTTTTATTGGAATAGAGTAACTTTACAAGATTATGTTAGTTTCTGCTGTACATCAGAGGGAATATCCCCTCTATTTTGAATTTCCTTCCCATTTAGGTCACCACAAAACACTGAGTTCCCTGTACTAAAAGTAGGTTCTCATTAGTGTTATCTGTTTTATATGTAGCAGTGTGTATATCCTGGGCTCCCAGTTCATCCTACCCCCACCTTATTTGCAAATTAGCAGAACCCATCTGAATTGGGCCAACATCCCTAACTGATGGGCAGCAAGTTCAGCTAAACAAAACTTAAGAGAGAGCTCATCCTTTTCCTTAAGACCTGGGAGGCTAAATTAGTCCACCAGGCTCCCAGGAGGTGGTTTGAGGAGTTCTACATGTTCCCTGGGATCATCGTTTAGAAGCCTTGGAGGAATAAATGGATTTTTGCCCCCATGAACCTTCTATCTGACATAATTTGAACTGAACCCTGAAGGCTCTAAAAGTCTGGATACAATGACCAAACATTCAGTTCCATTTATTCAAGGAGCCAGGGAAGGATCTTCAAATCAATAACATGACTCTGCCATCTGCCTTCCCTTTGCTCACCATCATAATGAAAAATGACTCCTTAAGTGTTCTGTGAGGCAATTAGCTCCGAATGCAGAGCTGTAATGGGGAGAGGCCGAGTCACATTTGTATTCAAAACTTTACTAGTAAAATAGAAAGGAAACTGTTGTCCATATTAATAGACACATAAAGTGTATAAATGGGGTAATTAGGTATTACTCCATTGATGCACATGATTATACAACTGTAGAAACCAGAGATAGGAAGGGCACTGGAATGACATCTGGCTCATCCAACCGCTTGCAGCCACAGCTGGTGACCCTGCCCAGAACCATCTTGGACAGACATATTTTTTCTAAAGACTTTCCCAAAAGGCATACCCATAACTTCCGGGACAAATTCATTCTATTATTTAACAGTCTTCACACTGCAATTTGATCCCATTTTCTTTTGTTCTTTTTCTTCTTGTTCTCATTTTCCCAGAAATAGAGAGCAGCTGATTGTTTTCCTTATAATCATCTATCACGTGGATGGTAGGAAGCAGTTTGGAGATCACCTCCCAGCCTTCAGTTCAGGTTCAATATAGGACACCCTGCCTTAGGACTCCAGCTTAGGTCACCTTATGACTCTCAGAATGCTCTTCAACCTTCCCAGATATCAGTGGCTTAAGAACCACCCCAATGGCTCAGCAGGTAAAGAATCCACCAGCAATGCAGGAGACACAGGAGACGTGGGTTTGGTAACTGGGTCAGAAGATCCTCTGGAGGAGGAAATGGCAACCCATTCTAGTATTCTTGCCTGAAAAATCTCATGGACAGAGGAGCCTGATGGGCTACAGTCCATGGGATCAGAAAGAGTCGGACATGACTGAGCACACACACAGAGGGAATTCTTTCCCTTTGGCAGATGAGGATACCTAGGTTTACCTGATTGGTCTTCCTTGGAATCCAATATTTATTACACAGCAGAACCAATGCTAGAATCCACAAAGCTTCTCTGGCTTGACTCCTGTTTGTTTTTCGGTTCCTGACCTCTCTCGTGAAATGAACTGCCCTGTTCACTGGTTACTTCCCCACTTTAGAGTTCAGTGGAACTTCTCTGCCACTGCTAACCTTTTCTTCCATTCTGCATTTCGTGTTTATGCCTGCTACTTTTCTTGCACAGGAAAAGGGAGCAGTGAGTTTCAGTTCATTTCTCTGAGGTTTCAGGGTTATTTTGGAAGCTTCGTCATGTCATTCCAAACACCATTCTCATACTCTGTCCGCGTTTATGTTATTTGCAAATATGATAATTTTAAGGAGATGTTAAGTGCCTCACTGGAGTCCAACATGACTTTTAAAATACCATTTCTTATGGGTCCACCATACCTCTGTCCCTTTGCAAGTACTGATCCTTCTGCCTGAACTGTCCTCTAATACACACACCTACCCTTTCCACCAACAGACTTTCTTATTCAGTGGTCACCTCCTCTGTGAGACTTGTCCTCATCTCTGCGCATTTTCAGTCCACTACTTTTTTTTATGTACTATTATAAAAATTTCATTACACTGTCACTGTTCTTCCCAGACAAGCTAAAGGCAGGGATTTCCCCTTTATTTACCATTATATCTCCGGGGGCTAAGTGAT
>SJYC01044199.1:0-23352 GCA_006408675.1 Madoqua kirkii | reverse complement strand
GTGACCTCCAGGAGTTGGTGATGGGCAGGGAGGCCTGGTGTGCTGCGATTCATGGGGTCACAAAGAGTCGGACACAACTGAGTGACTGAACTGCACTGAATGACAGATGCCCGTATTCAGTAGACCTTCGCCTCTTCAGAGGCCTAGTAGTGGAGGAACACAGTAGTAGTCATCTGAAATTAAGAAAAGGTCACTCATTAGCATGTAAAGAAGCTGGAAGAAAAGGTTTTCAATATATATATATATCTGTACGTATGCTGTGTGTGTGTACATGCATAATTGCTTGATCATGTCCAACACTATGTGACCCCCATGGACTGTAGCCCGCCAGGCTCCTCTGTGCATGGCATTCTCCAGGCAAGAGTACTGGAGTGGGTTGCAGTTTCCTTGTTCAGGGGATCTTCTCGACCCAGGGATCAAACCCAGGTAAATTCTTTAATGTCCGAGCCACCAGAATGTGCTTTATTATTTGGCTTCCCTGGTGGCTCAGATGGTAAAGAATGCTGCAGTGAAAGAAACCCAGATTCAATCCCTGGGTTGGAAGATCCCCCGGAGAAGGAAATGGCAACCCACTCCAGTATTCTTGCCTGGAGAATTCCATGGGCAGAGGAGCCTGGCAGGCTGCAGTCCATATACTCCAGCTAAAGACGTTTGAGGTGAGCCCTGGTCATCTGAGACTTCCTCCTGCAGTGTTCTATGAGCTCCCTACCGCATAACTGAGTAACCAGGTTCCAAAGCAGAGAGTATTATCCTTGTATTCACTGGGGCATAACCAATTCATCTCTATTTGATTACTGATAATATCATAAATATCTTTATACATCAATCAAGAGGCAGTAAAATATGTAAATGGTTAAGGGCACAGACTCTGGAGCCAGACTGCCCAAGCTTTAATTCCTAGCCTCCCACTTAATAGTTGTGTGATCTTGGCCTGTTACTCAGTATATCTGTGCCTTAATTTTCTCATCTGTAAATTGAGGATAATAGTAGTTCTTTCCTTTAGAATTGCCATAAAGGATAAATGGCTTAATATACCTAAAATACTACTACTCACGCCCATAGTAACACTATAGATGAATCTTCTATTTCTATTACTTCAAATTCCTAAGAATTAACTCCCACAAACAATATTAGATAATAAAAAATTTTAAAGCAGTTGTTTGGATTCTGTGAATAACACGAAGACTATTTTTCAAGTAGATTCCCAGAATATTCTGGTTCTGTCCTTGAAAAGGATATATATATATATAGGTAAGTAGGTAAGTAGGGAGAGAGAGAGAGAGATAAAGATAGGAAGAAAGAAAAAGAGAAAGAAAGGAAAGAAGGAAGCTAGTTTTCAATTGCAGCTATACTTAGTTAATTTTTGCATCTCTCAGAAATATTTGAAAACCATATCTTCTATGAGAGACATAAACCATTAGCATTCCCATCCTATTTCATACTTTTCTCTCTCATATAAAAACGTATATACTTTATCATCAGACATCTTTCAAAACATCTAGCCCTCTATCTTGTTGAAGGCAAGGAATTTCCTGAATTAACACTTAAAAACCATGAAACTTTCCTACAACAACAACAACCCACACTAACAATGGCTGTGAGTTGAAGCAGCCTATTTCCTTTCAGAACTGTTTTAACCGTATCCTTTCACTTGGCTTCACTGGGACAAATCTAAGGGTATTAGCATGTGTTTAAAGTTTGACAGTTCCATCCCTAGAAAGGCTTGGTCAGATTTTTCGTGTGTGTATATATTGGACTTCCATCAATAAACTGTTTGAAATTTCATTCCACTGAATGATTCTGGTGAACAAATGAGCTAAATGAGAAAGCATCCAAGGAAAGGAACTGTTCAAAAAATCAGGAATTGCTTGACCAGCAGGAACTAGGCCACAGGCTTGAGAGTCTGTAAACTCTAGGCCGGCACAGATAATTGAAAGTCATAATCTCCCAAAGGGTTTTAACTGAATATTTGAAAGTCTGTATGAAAATAAATGGGAGTCAACCAAATAAAAATAAACACAGCTATACTGAAGAGTATAAATCTTCAAAGGAATAGCCCTAATTAAAAAGATATATTATACTTCCTGAACTTTGCCATTCTGGTTGTTTTCAGTATCATGCCCCTGGGAAAATGCAGCTATTTCTAATCAAATAATTTAAACTCCTGTGCTGGGGCTTCATGGTGGGTTCTCCCATTTTGCTCTTGCTACTTGTTTTGGGGATAAAGCAGTGCAAATTATTCAGACACCAATCAGATTTATCATCCTGTGCCTTTTGATGACATCCATCTGTTTATCTAAGAAGCCATTAAAGACTTATTGAGTTATAGTGCTATGGAGAAAATTGGGTTATCATCTATGGTTAAATCCAATTCTTGCATCTGCCATCTTTTCAGCTTATGTGGTATATTCTGAAATTACCCTGACTTGCAGACCTGCACTACAAGAATACATTTGCTTCATAGCCTTTTTTAATGTCATTTCTGGAGAATTTCTAATGCATGAGCAATTTGTGGTTCAGGAAAATGTTGACAGAGAGATGTCAGTGCTTTCCCTTGTTAAAAGTTCAAAAGCCTAATAGGGACTGTGCCAGCTTAAAAATCTTATTCGAAGTGGGTACTGTTCAACTCTGCAGTTTGTATTTAGGCGAGCCTATTCAAAGAAAGATTTGACTCTAGGTCACAAAGGTAGAACTGTGTTAATCAGAAGATAAAGATAAATTAATATCAAGCCAGAATTCAAATGGGCATAAAAAAGGTGAGAACTCATCATAAATGATGTTAAATAAATACCAGCAGGTAAACTGATAAGACACAAAGGACCCAATCTTCCTAGGGAATGACGAGGTAGGAGTTCAGTGCTTATCTCACAAGTCAAGCAGCTTAAGCAAAACTGAAAGTTTTCTAAGCTGGCTGAAGAGGCAGCGAACTGGGTGGAGAAAACTAATTGAAATAAAGTGAATATTTGCAGTTTCTTGGAGATACTGTTACATCCTAACTGCAGGAGAGCCAGAGAAAGAGCAACTATAAATCAGGCAGATGCTTCAGTTTGCCAATTTTTTCTAGCATTTGTCAGAGAAATAATGAAGAATCCACGAGTAAAACATTTTCTTGATTTGTTTATGTAAATCAAGCCAGAATTCTGGGAAGCCGAGATTTTCTGGGAATCTTCAAAGATTACAGCATAACTGCCATTCCTTAAAATCAAGCTGTACACACTATTTATTGGCCATTTAAGGAGATCCTTCCGATAATATTTCACAGTGTTCTTTCATTGTTTTCCTCTTTGTGAGATAAGTACCCTGAAATGGGAGACAGTAGCTACATAAACAGCTGAGGGTAATCAACTGAGACCCTCCTGCCGGATATGGCTGGCTTCAGAAAACTATCCCTTTGTCTGTCTACCTGTTTGCTTGTCTGTGACCTTCATTCAGTTCTGTCTGTGCTGTCAGCAGAGAAGCTGTTTTTGTGAGTCAGTAGAGATGCTACAATAAGAGAGAGAGAACAAGGGTGTCATAGTAAAGATGACCGGAAGATAGGACCTAGAAAACCAGAGATGCAAATAGGAAGTCAAAGAGTCTTCTGTGTATATTTCACTTCCTACTAAAATTCATCAAAAAGATGAATGTGTGAAGGATTGAAAAAACTCTTGTTCAGAGTGAGAAGCTGTATCCTTTATGATTTTAAGAACTGTGGCCTTTCCTTCTTTAACGCTCTAGTCCATCCATAAAATACTTCTCCCTACCTTGCTCAGGTCTGAAATTCTATGCCTTAAAGAAATATTTGCCTAGGGAAAGGGAGCAGTGAGAGCCTTTTGAGCCAGAAGGAGAAAGCACTTTGTTGCACCAAAGTTTTTTCTGGGATCTACTCTATTGATTGTTGGGTAAACATTTTTACTTTTAATCAAAATGTCAAAGAAAAATAAACTGGCAACTTTTCATTCATTATTCAATATTCATGAATTCATTAGAAATTCAAAGACTAATTTCAGAATACCTATGGACTGTTTCACATTTTAATTAGTAACTTAATTAATTTTAGCATGCAAGTAAGAAAAATCATATTGAGAATTCTTTTTTTTCAATCTGTTTCAAATTGAAGTATAGTTGATTTACAGTATTATATTACTTTCAGGTGTACAACATAGTGATTCAAAATTTTTACAGATTATATACATTAAAAACTAGCATAAAATGTTGGCAATATTCCCTGTGCTGTACAATATATTCTTGTAGCTTCTTTATTTTATATGTATTAGTCTGTGACTTTTAACCCCCTAGCCCTGTCTTCCTCATCCCCCTTTCCCCCTCCCCACTGATAATCACTAGTTTGGTCTCTGTATCTGTTTTTGTTACAGTCACCTTTTTTATTCTTTAGATTCTACGTATATGTGATAACACACAGTATTTGTCTTCGTCTAACTTGTTGCAGTAAGCATAATACCCTACAGGTCTGTCTATGTTGTTGCAGATGGTAAAATGTCATTCTTCTTATGATTGAGTAGTATTCCATTACACACACACACACACACACACACACACACACACACACACACACACGCATGCCTCTTCTCTATCCATTCATCTGCTGAGCGATGCTTAGGTTGCTTCCATATGGCTATTGTATTCTAAATCGGCTGCTGTGACCATTGGGGTGCATGCATCTTTTTGAATTAGTGCTCTCATTTTCTTTGGCTATATACCTAGGAGTGGAATTGCTGGATTATATGGGCTTCCCAGGTGACTCAGTGGTGAACGAATACTCCTGCCAATGCAGGAGATGCTGGAGATAAAGATTTGATCCCTGGGCCAGGAAGATCCCCTGGAGGTGGAAATGGAAACCCACTCCCATATTCTTGCAGGGAAAATCCCACGGATGGTAGAACCTGGCAGTCTACAGTCCATGGGGTCGCAAAAGAGTCAGACATGACTGAGCACACACACACACACACACACACACACACACAGAGTGGTTTTATTTTTCATATTTTTGAGGCAGTATATATTCTTTAAAAAACTTTTAATCAATTCCATTGATTGGTCAGGTAAGGATATTAACCCAGATACAGGTGGGACCACCACTCTCTTCTCTTTCGTCTTGCCCACCCCCTTATTTCCTGCACAGCTCCCCATGCTTCTCCGCTTGGGGGCAGAGATCTCTCCCTAACGGCCTGCTGGAGAAGATCTGTCGCCTTTCCTGCCTTCCAGTGACATCTGCCTCCTCATCTTGGCCCCACCCTATGGCTTCCTTAGGACACAGAGCCCGAGGCCAGAGGTGTCTTGTGTTTCCTGGGTTGAGTTCCTCCTGCTTGAAGATCACCTCCCTTGTTGCCCTGCCTCTCAACTGAAGTTTCCATTCTCACAGTGACCAGTACAAACTGAAGCAGATGGCATTCCTGCTGGAATCAGGTTCCTGCCTTTTTGTGGGTTGCCCTCCTCTTCTAGCTTGGGATAAGATATTGTTTACTTCTACAGGTGTTTCTTGAGAGTTTGTTTCTCAAGTACTGGGCATTATTAAAGAAAGACAATCATGTTAATTATGCACAAACTTTAGGAACAGAAAAGAAAATTTGGATAATTACTTTTCTGAAGGAGACAGTATTTCAGACAGGCAAATATATGAAACATAACATTTCTACCGAAGATAAAAATGAGAAGAAAAAAACACTTTATACACATTATGAACTGAACCATATTCCTCTGAATTCACACATTGCTGTGCTAACCCACAATGTGGCTGTATTTGGAGATAGGACCTTAAAAAGGGTAATTCAGGTTAAACGAGGTCACGATGTGGAGCCTGAATTCTGTTGGACTGGGGTCCCTATAAGAAGAGGAAGAGTCACTAGGGTTTTGTGCACATACAGAAACAGCCTTGTGAAGATTCAGAAAGAAGCAATCCTCTGCAAGCCAAGGAGAAATCTTAGCCTCAGGAGAAGCTAAACCTTCCAGCACCTCCATCTTGGATTCCAGTCTCCACAGCTGCATTCTATTGTTCAAGCCGCTTGTGATATTTTTTCACAGAGGCCCTGGTAGACATTAAAAGTTAAATGGAGTCAGTAGAACTTAAGATTTTCAAGTGATGGGCAGGATGCAGGCAGCCAGTATAGAAGGAAAAGGTCAATCCAAGCCAAGGGACTCGTGAGCAAAGAAGAGTCAGAAATCGTAGTGACCTGTAAGTGGGGAGATGCTAAGGCCGCATGGCAGGAAGGCCCATATCCCAAGATGCATTTGAATTTAATCTGTTGGGAATTAGGAAACCATGATGGGTTGCTGAACAGAGAATGATCTAAGAACACAGGGTTTAAGAAAATTAGCTTTGCTGCAGTTCACAAACTCAGTTGTACAAGATTAGGCAGAAGTTGAAGACTGCTTAGGGAAAAAAAGGCAGTAATCCAGGCAAGTTGGAGTCCAGATGGTGATAGGAAAGGAAAGTATCTGATGGATTTGAAAATTATTGCAAAGTAGGAATTGATAAAATTTGGTGTCCCTGACGGCTCAACAGTAAAGAGCCCACCTGCAATGCAGAAGCCGAAGTAGATGCGAGTTTGATACCTAGGTTGGGAAGATCCCCTGGAGGAGGGCATGGCAACCCACTCCAGTTTTCTTGCCTAGAGAATCCCATGGACAGAGGAGCCTGGCGGGCTACAGTCCATAGGGTCCAAAGAGTCAGACATGACTGAAGTGACTCAACCTGCCAGTAACAAAATAGAATTAAATTCACTAATATGTCATTTATTCTTTTGTGCATCTTGTCTTTATATGTTAGAGATAATTTCATGTTAATATCAAAGTTCTTAATATAAGTTGATTTGAAAGCTCTTTTCCAGTTGGATGAAGTTGTTACAGTGTTGGAATTACCCTAAAGATCTTAGTAAGCAAGATATCATTGAAAATCAGGTAATCTATATAAATAAAACATTGAGACCATTAAAACTTAACATCATTACCCAGTTTTGAGGGAACAGTAACTAGCCAGTCAGAAGGTACTTTAGGGTTAGATATCCTGGGGGACAAATGAAAGAAAAATTTCAGGATTGATTTTCTGAAGAGTAGCCAGGAAAGGGACCCCAGAACATATCCCTCTAAACCAGGGTATCAGTCCCTGAAACAAAATGGAACATGGAATGAGGTTAAAGATGCAAGGATCTCACTAGAGCTTATTCATTCATGAAATAATATTCCTGTACAGCTAAGTGAATCAGCTCTATATATACATATGTGCATGCTCATTCAGTCATGTCTGACTCATTGAGGCCCCATGGACTTGGACGCGCTCCTTTGTCCATGGGATTTTCCAGGCAAGAATACTGGAGTGGGTTGCCATTTCCTCCTCCAGGGGATCTTCCTGACCCAGGGAGTGAACCCAGGTCTTTTGACTCTCCTGCATTTGCAGGCGGATTCTGTACCACTGAGCCACCTGGGAAGCCAACAGATACATATACCCCCTTTCTTGGATTTCCTTCCATTTGGACCATTGCAGAGCATTAAGTAGAGTACCCTGTGCTATATAGCAGTTCCTCATTCACTGTACAGCAGAAACTAACATTGTGGGGACTTTCCTGGTGGTCCAGCCGCTAAGACTCCGTGTTCCCAACACAAGGGGCCTAGGTTTGATCCTTGGTTGGGAAACTGGATCCCACATGCTGCACAAGACTCAGTGCAGCCAAATAAATAAATATTTTAGAACTCACACACAACATTATAAAGCAACTGTGAGTGGTGGTTTAGTCGCTCAGTCATGTCCGACTCTTGTGATCCCATGGACTGTAGCCTGCCAGGCTCCTCTGTCCATGAGGTTTCCCAAGCAAGCTTAGTAGAGTGGGTTGCCATTTCCTTCTCTAGGGGATCTTCCTGACCCAAGAATCAAACCTGGGTCTCCTGCATTACAGGCAGATTCTTTAACAACTGAGCCACCAAGTGAAGCGAAATGAAAGTCACTCAGTTGTGTCTGACTCTTTGCAACCCCATGGACTATATGGTCCATGGAATTCTCTAGGCCAGAATACTGGAGTGGGTTAGCCTTTTCCTTCTCCAGGGGATCTTCCCAACCCAGGGATCGAACCCAGCTCTCCCTCATTGCAGGTGGATTCTTTACCAGCTGAGCCACAAGGGAAGCCCACTGAGCCACCAACGATGCCCCAATTTTAAAAACTGAAATAATAAACCTAACACCTATTGAGCATCTCTTATGTGCTCAGAGCTTTGCGTAGACTCTTTCATTTATGTGCGTTGATACCTAGCAGATGTAAGCTCAGGGTGAACAAAGTCAAAATGACCTCTGCCCTTACGGAGTTTACTTTCTGATGTGGGATACAGGCATCAAACAGATAGTCACACAAATACATACCTAATTGTGAGTTGTGGTCATTGCAGGAAGGAAAATACAGAGAGTTATGAGAGTATGGTGGCTCAGAGGTTAAAGCGTCTGCCTCCAGTGCGGGAGACCCGGGTTCGATACCTGGGTTGGGAAGATCCCCTGGAGAAGGAAATGGCAATCCACTCCAGTATTCTTGCCTGGAGAATCCCATGGACAGAGAAGTCTAGTAGGTTATAGTCCACGGGGTCGCAAACAGTTGGACACGACTGAGCAACTTCACCTTCACCTTTATGAGAGTATAGCAAGGTTTACTCATTTGGATTTGCCAGGCAGAAATGATCTTCCTCAGTAAATGACTCTGTCCGTGGGATTTCCCAGGCAAAAATACTGGAATGGGTTGCCATTTCTTTTTCCAGGGTATCCTCCCAACCCAGAAACTGAACCCATGTCTCCTGCATCTCCTGTATTGGCGGGCGGGTTCTCTACCACTGAGCCGTCTGGGAAGCCTGAATGAATGACGGTGCAGAGGAAACTTTGAAGGATAACCAGGAATTAGTCAGGCAAAGACTAGAAGAAAGAGATTTGGGGGCGCGAGTGAAGCCAGAGATTTGCAGGGAGCCAGAGGGCTGGCTCCTGGCATGCCAAAGGTGTGGCAGCAGGGCTGAGATCTAGTCATCAGGAGATCTGAGTTCATGTGCAAGAAACTTAATCCCTGAGGCAAACCAACTAGTAAAGACCAGAGCAGAGTTTAAGGCAGCAGTCAGTCACAGGGACTTTGAAAGGCAAATTAGGAAACCAAATACTGAGAACTTTGAAGACAAAGTAGCAGTGGGACACATTTAAGTGTAGGTAGGTAA
The DNA here is from genome assembly GCA_006408675.1 of Madoqua kirkii. Lineage (NCBI taxonomy): Eukaryota > Metazoa > Chordata > Mammalia > Artiodactyla > Bovidae > Madoqua > Madoqua kirkii. Next base: position 14,178 of record SJYC01044199.1, on the reverse strand, counting down.
ACTGCTGCCTTGGGTAGATTCCCATGTCATCCTGCCCAGAACCAACAGGCACAAGCTCGCTAGGAAAAGCGGTGTGGCTTAATGGTCAGAACGTCAGGCTTGCAGTCGGAGGCATGTGGACCACTTCCCTAGGTGTTTTTTCCTGGAAGACATGCAGCCTTTCTTATCTTAAGATTTTCTTCTATAAAATGGGGGAAATGCTGCCTATCTCTAAAGAATGACATAAGGCTCAAAAGAGATGATGCTGTAATGTGCTCAGTTCAGTGTCTAACAGATATGCTGTTTCTTCGTGTCTCCAGTACTTTTGCTGTTCTATTTGATCTGTGTCTGTTTGGGTAATAACGTGACGCTGTCTACACACGCAGTAAGATGCATGAGCTTTATAACTGACGTTTTCTTTGCTTCTCAGAAGCTTGTCTGAGTCCTTTCCACCTTTTTCTCAAATTGTAATTGTGTTTCCTACTTTTGAGCCTCTCTGAAATGAAATCTCCAGATCCAGGGAAGATGAGGGGATTAGCAATTAGATTTACTCAAACTGAGACATAGGATTCAGTGTGTGCTCAATTAAAGATTTGATGAATGAGTGATTACTGCATAATTATAGAGATTTGACAGTGATAAGCATAGTTAATTAATTGCTAAGATAGTGTATATTAAAGAACGGTTTCAAAGCATCTTTATGTATTTTGTGTTTTTAAGTGATTGGTAAACTGGATTCTAACCTCTTGCTCTCTGAATATTCTCTTAGTAATAGCCTACCGTGTCTTAATTAGAGAACCGTGCTGACAGTTCCAGGAAAGAAAACATTTTTTTCTGTTAAAACATTTCTAGCATTTCAGCTAAACGATTTATCTACGATGATTTTTCCCTTTGTAGTAGACAATTAGAAGTATAGTACAGTAAATTTTCTGCCTTATGGATTCCAGCCAAGAACCATACAACTTTTATGCTTTATAAGCAATTGCAAACTAAAATGAGTAGCCTGAATATTGTAATAGAGCTGCTTTGAGCTGCTATTACCATAGAATACTTTTCCGGCTTTCTTAGACGCATGAGGACAAAATTGAGAAGGCATCTATCTGATTGACGCTAGGAAGCAACTTGCATTGTACTTCCCTTCAGGCAGAATGGCAGTCATTTTATTTGCTATTAATGTGAATAGGGAGATCACTCCTTTTCAGAATGCGTTCTGCAAAAAGATCTGTAGCCAGTACACATGGTTAGAAATGAAGCTACCTGTGTAGACCAAAATGTCCCTGAGTTCAGTAAATCTGAGGAGATCGTTGCAGAAATCACATTGCAGAAAACTGTTCCAGATTTACTCAAATGAAGAATGTCTGTTGGTAGTTTAGACTGAAATCTCCCCTTAACTCTTCCTCCAGAATATGGGGTGCAAGTGGGCCCTATTAGTAAAACAGTTGGATCAGCAATAAGTTAGTGATAAGTCAGTAATATACATGTGTGTATGCTAAGTCGCTTCAGTCATGTCCGACTCTTTGCAACCCTGTGGACTATAGCCTACGAGGTTCCTCTATCCATGGGATTTTCCCGGCAAGAATTCTGGAGTGAGTTGCCATTTCCTCCTCTAGGGGATCTTTTCAACCCAGGAATCCAACTGGTGTCTTTTAATCTCTTCTGCCTTGGCAGATGGATTCTTTACCACTAGCTCCACCTGGGAAGCTCACTAAGGTACACTCACATTCAAATATTTCTCCTGTGATAATACCTGGATGAGATTATTTTATTTGGGTTTTGGGGACAAAAGCATGACTTGAGAATATGAAAATCCTAGTAAAGGCAAACAACAAACAGTACAGGTTTAACTTAAATATTTCAGCCAACCATACATCTCCATAAATGCTATGTTAGCTTAACCTTACTAGGGACTTAGCAGTATGTTTTCCATAACAAGTAGATTTGACATGCATTTACTCAAGTATTCAAAAACATTTACTGAGTACAACCAAAATCCTAAGAAGTCGGTGTATGGCGAACTTAGACTCTTGCCCTTCTGAACCCTTATGGTCTAGTGCAAGAGACAGGAATCAAGTGGTGCCATGGGATCCTTTCTGCAAATGACAACTTTGGAGGAATCCCAGGAGATGAAAATGGAGCAGAAATGGAACAGGGCAAGAAACCTCATTCCTCTTCCCCTCACTGCCCTCTGGGCAAACCTCTGTAGGGCTCTGAGGACCTAGTTTGAAACCACTTTACATGTGATCTGATATGCAGATGGGTGCCTCTTTCTGCTCTGCAGGACACCATCGTGGCTAAATCAATTTCAGATCTCGAGCACTGGGCTACCACCCCAGTCACACACCGAGGACACAGAACTTCATTCCAACTGTCCTTGTTCAGTCGCTCAGTTGTGTCTGACTCTTTCCAATCCCATGGTTGGCAGCACGCCAGGTTTCCCTGTCCTTCAAACATGCTGAAACTCATATCCATTGAGTCAGCGATGCCATCCAACCATCTCATCCTCTGTCGTTCCCGTCTCTTCCTGCCTTCAGTCTTTTCGGCATCAAGGTCTTTCCCAATGAGTTGGCTCTTTGCATCAGGTGGCCAGTGTATTGGAGCTTCAGCATCAGTCCCTCCAATGAATATTCAGGGCTGATTTCCTTTAGAATTGTATGGTTTGATCTCCTTGCAGTCCAAAGGACTCTCAAGAGCCTTCTCCAACACCACAGTTCAAAAGCATCAATTCTTCGACACTCAGCTTTCTTTTCAGTCCAAGGCTCACATCCATACATGACTACTGGAAAAACTATAGCTTTGACTAGAAGGACCTTTGTTGGCAAAGTAATGTCTCTGTGTTTTAATACACTGTCCAAGTTTGTCACAGCTTTTCTTCCAAGGAGCAAGTGTCTTTTAACCATGCTGAAGCTCCACGATTTGCTCTTCTCGGCGAGGGGTTGAGAAGAGCAAATGGTTTAGGCAGGAGAGAATACCACTAGGAAGACTCTTCTCCTAGGAAATGGACAACTATGAGACAGAAATACATATGGAAAAATTGAAAGAAGCCTCAGTATACCTGAACACACACACACACACACACACACACACACACACACACACACATGCATGTCAGCCAAATGCTTTGAACCTGCCCCACAGGTGTCTAAACTTAGAGTATCATATAAGTAGATATCTGTGTCTCTAGTCTTGGTAGATTAATCTGGGGCAGAAGCCATATATCCTCCAGGATATATTTTCTTTTCCTGTTCAAGTGTGTGTATGTTACTCATTCCCTTTAGCCATGTCCGACTCTCTGAGACCCTATGGACTGTAGCTCACCAGACTCCTCTGTCCATGGGATTCTTCAGGCAAGACTACTGAAGTGGGTTGCCATGCCCTCCTCCAGGCAATCTTCCTGATCCAGGGATTGAAGTCACATCTCCTGTGGCTCCTGCATTGCAGGCAGGTTCCTTACCATTGAGCCGCCAGGAGAAGCCCCAAGAGGGATCTGGAAATGAGCTTCAATTATAATCAGAATAAGAAGATTCAACTTGACATCATATTGTGACCTTATAGTTTCAAGATTCTGTGCTCTTTGCTATATAAGGTGCATGTTCTGTTACTACCCTTACGATTTAATGCTGGTGCCCCTGATACTCTGTATACAGGATAGTGCAACTAGCTTCTTGGGCCAGCAGTGACACGGCCTGTACATGTAGAAGACTTTGTCTCCTAAGCCCTCAAATATTGTTTGATTGAAAGATTAGACGATTCCAGTGGAAAGGATGAGAAAAAGTGAAGTGTGAGATTTTTACGTACACTAATAGTATAACAGAAAAATTATAATGGCTATTGCATACATGTTACATATTCTATGCCAGATACTCTTAAAATAGTATATGTGCATGCATTCATATACTCAAACGTTACAAAAGCCCCATAGATCAACATACTCACTATTGGAATGTCATTGATCTGTAAGCCAAGGTAAAACATCTTGCCCAGGATCACACGGCTAATAAGTGACAGGATTTGAACCCAGACAGTCTGGCTGTCTAGTCAGTGCTTTCAGCTTTGTGCTATGCAGCCACAGTGCCAGGAGAGCCCCTGCTGGACATGAAGGTAGAAGGCATTTCTTTTTAAAGTAAAAGGAGGGTGTGAACTCAATGAGGCTGTTTAATAGGGCAAACAAAATTGTTTACCCTATAAATTAGGAACTTTGAAAGGAATCAAGACAAAGGTTGATGGGGAAGACCCTGACTATAATGATTAAAACTGCAAATAAAAATAATAGTCCTTAGCTGCTTTAAATTCTTTTTAAGAAATAGATAGTGGATAAATCATAAATAATCCTCACCATAAGTTTTTTTAAGAAGAAATGATGAGAGGTTCTGGTCCAACTGTGTTCAAGTAGCTGCAAGGAGATTCAAATTATGTCTGTAAGGAAAGCATTTTCAACCTGAAACTGAGGTTGCACTCAGCACCAACAAATCAAAGCCAAAATGAAGCTATGGATGATGGATGGGAGCTAGATGAAATAACAGTATGAAGAAGCCTAGAGTCACAGTGGAGCAGTAAAAGCTGAATTTAAGAGCCAGGACAATTTTCGGAAGCTAGAAATCAAAATTCCCCAGATGGTAAAAGCCGACACAGCAAAGTTGATGCCAAAAAGTATCCGGAAATGAGGCAAAGATTGCCTCAGACATGAAGTATCTTATATGCTGGACCAGAATTATTTCAGGATAAAGTCATCTTGCTCCAGCCTTCAAGTAGAGTGCTTTACCTAGACTGGCAAGTGCTGCCAGCCCAGGAGGTAGATCTGTAGCTCAGATAGAAAAGCTCACTTTCTGAAGGATCCATGGATCTAAGACAGTGGGTTCAACCTGAACCTGGCCATGGTAGAGGGTGGATTTAGGAGAAAAGCGAGAAAATCCTGGACTCCGGCTAGAGAAGAAAACCTGTGATCATTGGAAAGGAGTAAAACTGAAAGGGCCTGGAAGAATGTAATCAATGTTGTGAAACACCTCGACCGTCCGTGTCCCTGTCATTTGACTAATTAGTATTGAATTTTTATCCTGACTCTCTTGTACACTTCAGTGTAGCTAAGGCATTTGTGCTCCTAAGTGTTTAAGTGTAAATAGGGGTGAAGGGACTGCCTTAGAGGAGGCAGTGGATCACAAGATAAAGGATTTGTTCCCTTGAAAAACCAAAATAAACAAGCTTTGGGTGAGTAGTTAGGAGACCCCCTTCTTACTTGGATGTATCTTAAGTCTGAATCACATGATGCCCATCAAGTGGAAATTACCCAGGGTAATCAACCCTGAATACTCATTGGAAGAACTGATGCTGAAGCTGAAGCTCCAATACTTTGGCCACCTGATGGGAAGAGCCGACTCATTGGAAAGAACTCTGATGCTGGGAAAGATTGAAGGCAGGAGGAGAAGGGTGCAACAAAGGATAAGATGGTTGGATGGCATCACTGACTCAATGGACATGAGTTTGAGTATATTCCAGGAGATAGCAGAAGATAGTGAAGGAAAGGGAGGCCTGGAGTGCTGCGGTACATGGGGTCACAAAGAGTCAGACTTGACTTGGCAACTGAACAACAGGGAGCATGCATCTGTTTATGGAGCTGCACTTGTACCTGTGACCTCAGAGCCTGATCTGTCTTTTCAAGGGCAGGGGGTCCCCCTCTACCAAGGGCTTCCTCAGTTTTGTGCTTGGGTCAGTGACTGGGTGGTGTGAACAGACACTTTGCCATCTCTGAATACTCCTCTTGGGGCCGGGCTACCAACCCTGCTCACTTCTCAGTTATAGATGGGGGTCTTGTATTGCCAGGGCCACCGCTAGCTCATGTATTGCTTTTGAGCAAATGCAGTTCCATCCAGAGTTCATGCACTGGCACCAAGTGTGAGCTGCATGTCAGCCCGTACTCACCCCTTCCCTAGGGTTCCTGCTCAGTGGTGAGCTCACACAGCCACTCAGAGCGCCCTGAGGATTGCTTCCGTTTCTGCCTTGGTGATGATGTACAAGCAACTGAGACGCACGGAGCCATAACTGAATCCAGTAGCTTTCCCCCACAACTCCTTGTTTCTCTGGTTCTCACTTGCTTGCCTAACCAAAATATGAACATCATTTTTGACTCCTTACTTAACCTCCACATGCAATGCAATGCTAGTCTGATCCCAATTCTGAGTTCTGAAATACTATTTCTGTAGTTGAAAAAGCTAGGAACTTTGAATGTTTTTTACTCACAATAGGTTCTCTTTCTCAGCCGTTATGTCCATTTTATAAATGCAGAAACTTCTGATTAGACAATTTAAGTATTTTGACCCCAAATGAACCTGCCTGACTCCAAGTCCCGTGTGTTTTTGATGAGCGCGTTGCCCTGTGCTTGTCAGTTGCTCAGGGCCTCTAAATGGCTTCCCTACTTCACTCTCACCCCCCAACCCTCCTGGGGGCTAGAGGTAAGGACCTCAAGCACCTTCAGCCTATGCTCTTAAAGGCTGTGCAAAGGCCAGCTGATTCTGACAAGGGAAGTTCAACCACTTCAGCACAGCAGCCCACATTTATATTTCCAACTGGATTTTCTAACATCAGGTCTCATTTCCAGCACCGCTAGACTGAGACCAGCACAAACAAGCTGCTGAGCATAAACGGTGGCTGGGAGATGCTGTACACTCAGCCATGAGCCTCCACACACAGGTGTTGTCTCTGGGGAAGGGACTGGGGGGTGGCGAAGCTGAGACACAGAAGGTCTTGAATAAAAACTGAGATATGAGCAAGGACTCACATATACTGGGATGCTCAGATGAGTGGGTGTGTGATGACTGGATTGTGTGGGGCGAAAACTAGCAGCCAGCTTCACATCACCCAGTGTTGTTGGGGCAGTTTTTATTGAACTACCTTAAATAAGTGGCCTTAAAAGCACCACTCAGGGTCTGATGCCCAGATTCTTCTTTCCAATCATACTGAACCAGTCACGGTTTCCTGAAAGTGCCTTGTATGTTCATACATCCATTCCCTTATCCCACGATACCCCTTCAGCCTGTTAAGGCAGTTTCTCACTTGGAAAAATTTGATCATTTCCTGGGGTCAGACATTATTGTCTCCTCTTTGAAGCCTTCCAGACTCTTTCCAAGGTGGTGTTAAAAACTGTTTTCTGTGGTTTTGTGACAGAGGAATAGACAGAAAGTTTGAGGAGGAAGGGGACTGAATTGAAGAGTGAGAAGCAGAGGAGGGAAGAGAATGGCATCTCTTGTTTCCTTACTGACTCTTGGGTAAGCGGGAGTTTGCTTGTCTTACTATAGCATCAACCACTTTGTGTGTTGACCAGTTTTATAATTAGCCAGATATCTGCAAATACCTCAACCCTGGCCAAACAGCAAGCCTTCAGTGCTCTCTGCTTCTCAGTAGGCTACTAGTTATTTCTGGAAGTCTCCAAAGGAGTGAGCCACAGTTGCCATGAGCCTTCAGTTCTGCTTGAACCCTCTGGCTCCAGCTGTCTCTTGTCCATGTCCCTGCCCACAAAGCTGTTAGATGCCTCCACTCTTCCTTCCCCTATCAGGGGAACAGATGCAAGCAGGAGTCCACCTTGTGTCCTCTTTATCATCCAAGACAGGGCAGTGGGAGTGAATCGTCTGACACCTGCATACATCTCTTCATACCCATCCCAACCTGTAGGCACCTTACTACCCCTCCTTCCCAGGGAACTCCCGTCCAGTTGACAAGCCTCAGTGGGAACATAGATGCCATTTCTTTCCATACTTCTCCCTCCATCTCAGACCCATTCCTTAACAAGACTCTCTGTTACAAATTATCTAATGAGTTAACAGCTGTTAGGAGTCACCAGGGGCAGTTGTATCCTTAGTTAGGAGCCCAACAGAAATGGTTAGAAAATATACAAAATAACCTGAACAGAAATGTTCATGGCAGTATTACTGAATAGCTGAAGTTTGGAAACAAGCCAAACAGCCATCGGCAGGAGAATGGATAAGTAAAGTGTAGGTATATTCATACACAGGAATAGTATGTAACAATGGAATAATAAACTATGGCTGCAGACAGTGATGCAGATGCAGGTAAGGTTGAGCAAAAGAAGCCGCAGGAGTGTCCCTACAGTACACGTGTGCATACTCCTGCCCGACTGTAACCCCGTGGGCTATATAACCTGCCAGGCTACTCTGTCTGTGGAATTTTCCCAGCAAGAATACTGGAGTGAGTTGCCATTTCCTACTCCATGAGATATTCCAGACCCAGGGATTGAACCCATGTCTCCTTTGTCTCCTGCACTGGTGGGTGGATTCTTTACCACTAATGCCAGCTGGCAAGCCATGATGATCCCTTTTATATAGTGGTGTGTTTTTTTTAATTTATTTAGGGTATAGTTGATATACAATGTTATACTAATTTAGTTTTTTTTAATGACAATTAGCCATGATAATAGGAGTGAGTTTAGTGGTTACCCTTGAAGAAGAGAGAGCAGAAGGAGTCTTCTAGGATTTTGATATAGAGAGAACTGACTTTGAGGAGTAAATGTTCTGGCTAAGTCTGGATCTTGTACTGGCATCTAGATCTCTGACTCATTCAGAAGTCTCCTGGATCTGAATGCAGACGCAGTCTTTTTGTACACTGTACGTTCAGCCTCTGGTGGGACATTTGCAGTCGATGCAGGGGAGTGACATTTTTCGGTAGCTTGATATCCACTCTGCTCATAGGAGGAAACTTGATGGTTGATACTGTAGACAAAATTCAGGGAAAAGAGTGTGCATTTAGACACAGGCTCTGGTAGCAGCAGCATTAGAGCTGAGGAGAAAGAAAGGGAAACTGGCTGTCATAAAAAGGCAAAAGAAAATAGCAATTTCCATCTGGACCTTACCTTCCCATGGCTGTTTCAGCCATCATCATTCCAAAATGGATTTGAAATGGTATCTTATCTCATTACTCTTTCTATCTGGTCCAATATTTCTTTTGGTAATGCATGCTTACAAAGCACCTATAAACAGAATCCTGGCCTATTTTCAAGGACGGGAGCTATGACACACAAATTAACTATAGAAAGGTTTGGATTTGGGATGGTTTTATTTCATTGTGCAGAATGTTTCCGTCGTCTCTCAACATAGCCAGCTATTGCAAACTCTGATACCAGAATCGTATTACTCCCAGAGTAGATCCCTCGGCTGTTAGGAGATTCTCAGCAAACAACAACAAAAAGCATTAAGCCTCTTCTTCCTAATTATGTCTTTCTCTAAATATCTAATTATCATTGAGAACAAATTGCATGTTACAGAGATAATATTATGGGGAATCGTTAATCTGTTGGGCTTCTGCTTTTGAATTCCTGAGTCAAGGACAGGAGCTATGACACACAAATTAACTATAGAAAGGTTTGGATTTGGGATGGTTTTATTTCATTGTGCAGAATGTTTCCGTCGTCTCTCAACATAGCCAGCTATTGCAAACTCTGATACCAGAATCGTATTACTCCCAGAGTAGATCCCTCGGCTGTTAGGAGATTCTCAGCAAACAACAACAAAAAGCATTAAGCCTCTTCTTCCTAATTATGTCTTTCTCTAAATATCTAATTATCATTGAGAACAAATTGCATGTTACAGAGATAATATTATGGGGAATCGTTAATCTGTTGGGCTTCTGCTTTTGAATTCCTGAGTCGGTACTGCAGCTGCTGGAGCAAAAAATTTTGCCACCTGGACAGTTCATTACAATTTCATATTTAAATGCAAAACTGCCGAAGAGCAATTCTACTCGATGGACTTGGCTTCTTTAGGCATTTTGTAGATATGCATCACATGTACAGCTTTTCCAAGCTTCCCAGGTAGCTGGAAATATTGGATAATTGAGCATTTAGAGGGACAGAATTACAAGGAAGCAGTGGGAATATAGTATATATATATATAGGTGACAGTAGAATTAGCTTCTGTAATTATTCTTTCTATCAATGCACAAAGGTCTGCAGATTTTTATGACATTCCTCAGTAACTACATGGGATCACCTTAATAAAGGCTGATCCAAAAAATACACATTCCCAAAGATTACCTGATAATTGCACCTACTGTAATATGCTTAAAGCTAATTAACATTCAATCTTCACTTTAGAGAATAGAAATTACTAGGTACTTATCCCATAATTACATCTTTGTGCACTTGCTATTGTAATCTACAGCGTTAACTATATAATTAAATGATGAACAGTGACTATAAGTAGAGAGTACTTATGTAAAATGTGTCTTATACAAAAAATAAACAGTTTCAAAGAATCACATCTCATTGTAAATTCCATTGTTCTCCGGGAGATTAGATAGCATGTCAAGAATTAATAATAATACTGTAACTCCTTGTAGGTGAAGGATGATAGTACTGCCCCACGGTCAGGAAGATGTCCATTGCGGTTCATCTCACCATGAGGGATGAATTCCATCCAGCAGTTCTCACTGTTTTCTCTGGGTGTACATCAAAACACAAATGCTTAGAAGCTGTAGTAAATGTGGCCTGTGTCTAAGCTATTAAGCCCTATAGTTTTGTGTCGGGTGCTTTTTATAATAATTCTTTTCAAAAATAACATTTTTATCTGATTATAATGCTAATAGGTATTTATTGTAGAAAATTCATAAAAATGTTGAGAAAACAGAAGAAAATAGAAATTATAATACTGTATTGTGTTAACTTTTTATTTTATATGCTTTGCCTCTTTTCTAAAAAATTATTTTAAGAAAATGTAGTTGACTTACAATATTGTGTTAATTTCTTCTCTATAGCAGAACAATTCAGTTATATATATATATTTAACTATATATAATTTTTCATGTTCTTTTCCATTATGGTTTACCATAGGACATTGATTATAGTTCCCTATGCTATACAGTAGGACCTTGTGTTTTAATCTATTCTATATATAATAGTTAGCCTCTGCTAATCCTAAAGTCCTAATTCTTCCCTTCTCCACCCCTGCCTCCTCCTTAGCAACCACAAGTCTGTTCTCTGTGTCTATGAGTCTGTTTCTGTTTTGTAGATAAATTTTTATGTGTCATATTTTAGATTCCACATATAAGTGATATTGTATAGTATTTGTTTTTCTCCTCCTGACTTATTTGACTTACTATAGCAATCTCTAGGCCCATCCATGTTGCCACAAATGGTCTTATTTTATTCTTTTTTATGACTGAATAGTATTCCACTGTGTGTGTGTGTGTGTGTGTGTGTGTGTGTGTGTGTGTGTCTCACATCGTCTTTATTCATTCATCTGTTAATGGACATTTAAGTTGATTTAGGTTGTCTGCATGTCTTCGCTATTGTCAGTAGCATTGCTGTGAACATAGGGGTGATGTGTCTTTTTGAAACATGTTTTTATTTGGATATACACCTAGGAAAGGGGTTTCTAGATCATATAGCAACCCTATTTTACTGTTTTGAAGAATCACCATACTTTTTTCCATAGTGGCTGCACCATTTTACACTTCCACCAACAGTGGAGGAGGGTTGGTTTTTCATTTTCTCCACACCCCCTCCAGCACTTTTTTATCTGTAGACGTTTTAATGATGGCCATTCTGACTAATGTGAAGTGGTACCTCTTTGTAATTTTGATTTGAATCTCTCTAATAATTAATAATATCAAGCATCTTTTCATTTATCTTCTGGCCATCTGTAATGTCTTTTTTGGAGAAATTCCTGTTTAGGTCTTCTGTTCATTTTTCAGTTGGGTTGTTAGTAAATTGTATAAAATGTTTGTATACTTTGGAAACTGAACCCTTGTCAGATGCATCATTTACAAATATTTTCCCCCAATCCATAGGTTGTCTTTTAACTTTGTTTATGGTTTCCTTTGCTATACAAAAGCTCATATGTTTAATTGGGGCCCATTTGTTTGTGTGTTTGTTTTTTTGACTTTGCTTTTATTTCTATTGCTTTGGGAGACTAACCTAGAAAAACATTTGGTTTGAATTGTGTCACAGAATCTTTTGCCTATGTACTCTTCTAAGAGTTTTATGGTGTCATGTCTTATATTTCAGTATTTAAGCCCTTTTGAGCTTATTTTTGTGTATGGTGTGAGGATTTGTTCACTTCAGCTTCATTGATTTCCATGTGGCTGTCTAGCTTTCCCAACACCACTTGTTGGAGAATTTGAGTCTCTTTTCTCTCTCTGTGTATGTGTGTATGTGTACACATATATAAGTATATGTATACATATACATCGGAGAAGGCAGTGGCTTCCCACTCCAGTACTCTTGCCTAGAAAGTCCCATGGATGGAGGAGCCTGGTGGGCTGCAGTCCATGCTAAGGGTCAGACACGACTGAGCAACTTCCCCTTCACTTTTCACTTTCATGCATTGGAGAAGGAAATGGCAACCCAGTGTTGTTGCCTGGAGAATCCCAGAGACAGGGGAGCCTGGTGGGCTGCCGTCTGCGAGGTCGCACAGAGTCGGACACGACTGAAGTGACTTAGCATACATAGACATAAAACATTGCAACCTTTTTTTTAAAACAGTATATTCTGAACCCTCTAATAAGGTATTATTTCTCATCATATTTCCCATGATCCCATATTATATAATACTGATAAATCCTAAATCATTTAACCATTTTCAATGGACATTTACTTCCAGTTTTTCACAATTGTGTGGTTAAGTCACCAAGTCATGTCTGACTCTTTGTGACCCCATGGACTGCAGTTCGCCAGGTTTCCCCGTCCTTCAGTGTCTCCCACAGTTCGCTCAAACTCGTGTTCATTGAGTCAGTGATGCAAGCCAACCATCTCATCCTCTGTCACTTTCTTTTCCTCCTGTCCTCAATTTTTCTAAGCATCAGAGTCTTTTCCAGTGAGTTGGCGCTTCACTCTCTTCACAGGAGAGTGAAAAAGTTGTCTTAAAGCTCAACATTCAGAAAATTAAGATCACAGCATCTGGTCCCATTACTTCATGGCAAATAGATGGGGAAACAGTAAAAAACAGTGGCTAACTTTATCTTGGGGGGCTCCAAAATCACTACAGATGGTGACTGCAGCCATGAAATTAAAAGACGTATACTCCTTGGAAGGAAAGTTATGACCAATCTAGATAGCATATTATAAAGCAGAGATAATACTTTGCCAACAAAGGTCTGTCTAGTCAAGGCTATAGTTTTTCTAGTAGTCATGTATGGATGTGAGAGTTGGACTATAATGAAAGCTGAGTGCTGAAGAATTGATGTTTTTGAACTATGGTGTTGGAGAAGACTCTTGAGAGCCCCTTGGACAGAAAGGAGATCCAACCAGTCCATCCTAAAGGAGATCAGTCCTGAGTGTTCATTGGAAGGAATGATGCTAAAGCTGAAACTCCACTACTTTGGCCACCTCATGTGAAGAGTTGACTCATTGGAAAAGACCCTGATGCTGGGAAAGATTGAGGGCAGGTGGAGAAGGGGACGACAGAGAATGAGATGGCTGGATGGCATCACTGACTGGATGGACACGAGTTTGGGTAAACCCCAGGATTTGGTGATGGACAGGGAAGCCTGGCATGCTGTGATCCATGGGTTGCAAAGAGTTGGACACAACTGAGGGACTAAACTGAGCTGGCTCTTCACATAAGGTGGCCAAAATATTGGCACTTCACCTTGAGCATCAGTCCTTGAGTGAATATTCAGGACTGATTTCCTTTAGGACTGACTGGTTTGATCTCCTTGCAGTCCAAGGGACTCACATGAGTCCTCCCCAACACTACAGTTTCAAAGTATTAATTCTTCAGTAATCAGCCTTCTTTATGGTCCAGCTCCCACATCCGTACATGACTACTGGAAAAACCGTACAGACCTTTGTCAGCAAAGTGATATCTGTCCTTTTGATTACACTGCCTAGGTTTGTCATAGCTTTCCTTCCAGGGAGCATCTTTTTTTATTTTGTGGCTACATGAGTCCTCCCCAACACTACAGTTTCAAAGTATTAATTCTTCAGTAATCAGCCTTCTTTATGGTCCAGCTCCCACATCCGTACATGACTACTGGAAAAACCGTACAGACCTTTGTCAGCAAAGTGATATCTGTCCTTTTGATTACACTGCCTAGGTTTGTCATAGCTTTCCTTCCAGGGAGCATCTTTTTTTATTTTGTGGCTACAGCCCCCATCCATGGTGATTTTGGAGCCCAAGAAGATTAAATTTGTCACTGCTGTTTCTGCTTTTTCTCCATCTATTTGCCATGAAGTGGTAGGACTAGATACCATGATGTTAG